>JADBJO010003217.1:116313-123813 GCA_016801955.1 Conus betulinus
ACACACACACACACACACACACACACACACACACACACACACACACACACACACACACACACACACACACACACACACACACGACACACGTACGTCATACTCACACAGAGGAAGATTGTGACTACGTGTACGTTACTGAAATCGGATTAATGGACAGACTTTACAAAATGCTGATATAGGCTACTAGTGCTCTCTCTCTCTCTCTCTCTCTCTCTCTCTCTCTCTCTCTCTCTCTCTCCTCATCTTAAGGAAGCCAGGAACAGTGGTAAACGGCCCGCGATGGTCTTTGACCATCTCTCCTTGTGGATAGCAGGAGATTCGGGCTAGACGTTTTCCGGTCAACTGAAGGAACGGAGACAGGGTTTTGGCCGGTCCTTTTGTGATAACTTGCTTCAAAAGGGAGGAAAACTTTGCTTACACCGGTTGTAAGAGTGGCCGCTCCGGTCTCTGCCGCGCGTGGCTGTGAGCGCTTTGCACGTGATGTTGACGACAGTAGCGTGGGCAATGTGAGCGTTGGCACTGACAGTCATTTGACTTCGGATCAAGGTTTGAAAGACAGGCATTCTTTTTACCAATGATGATATGGATAGCGATACTTATGTATGCATGAATAAGAGTGTATTTGGTAACAGTCATATTGATAGCCATGGGCTGGACGTGCCCGTATGTAATAAAGTGTTCAAGCTTCTCTCCTGGAATGTAAATAGTCTATCCTCAAAAGTTTCTGACAAGGCATTTGTTTCCTGTGCCTGTGGTTGTGATTTTATGTGTTTTGGAGAAACTTTTCTCGAAACGTTTAACATGGATGTGTTTGTTGGATATAAAGCCTTTTGCAAAGCTGTTGTGAAACTCTGTCATCAGGGGGGGGGGGGGGGGGGGGGGGGGGGGGGGGGGCTTGCTTGTTGTTTACTAAAACAAGAATTTGTTCCCTTCGTAACTTATGTTGATGTTGACTGCTCTAACGTGTGTGTCTTTTTAATCGAAAAATCGCTTTTTGGGACGACGAAAAATATTTACTTTGGTCTGTGCACAAATTCAACCTGAAGGTTCTCCCTTTCATATTTCTGTTTATGCTGATAATGGGATTTCTACGTTGGAAGATTGTTTGGCTGATGGCTTGTGTTCCCTTGGTGACATTGACGTAATAGTATGTGGAGATCTGAACAGCAGGACAGCAAATTTTTCTCCTGACTTGTCTACTGATGTTTTTTATTCTTGTTTGCAAACGAAAAGTGAACCACCTTGCACAGATCGTTTGTTCTCAGGATAATGTTTTGAATAACTACGGTAATTTATTGTTAAACCTTTGCGTTGCTTTTGATTTGTGTATTATGAATGGTGTATGTCAGGGCGACCGCCATGGTTGCTACACATACGTAACAGACAGCGGGAGCAGCGTAAATGGTTATTTCCTTGTGTCAAAAGATTTTTTCTCTACTTTTTTATGATTCCTGTAATTTGTTTGTTTCAGAACGGATCGAATCCGATCATTTACCTATTGAATTTCACATTGACTTCTCAACAGAAAACACTGATAAAACAACTGAGACTGTTGAGGCTACTACCTCCGAAAGGTTTGTATGGAATGATGACTATGCCATGACTTACAGGGACAATTTGTGTGAAGCAGAAATGCGTACAGAGTTAAATGAGGCCTTAGAACTGATTGCTGTTGATGTTGATAAAGCTTTAAACTTGTTCAATGATTTATCAAAAACAGTGCTGAAGATATGAAAAAAAACGTGTGCAAGTAAGCAACAGTGGTGAGAACGAGGATTGGTTTGACTGTGGCTGTTTGATAATGAAAAGAAAAGCACTAAAATTACTGAGAGTATGGCTGCGTACTTTGGACGCTGGTGACAGAAGTGAGTATGTTATTGCGAGAAGAGAATATAAAAATCTTCTAAAACAGAAGAAGAAAATATTCAATAGAAAGCTATTAGATAACATGTCAGCTCTCTTCCTTCACAACAGGAGTTTTGGAAAACAGTAAAAAGAGCCTCATTCAAAAGGAAATATCACAACAATAATATCTCTGGACTCATGGTATATGCACTTTAAAGATTTATAAATAAAGATGTCTCAGATAGTTATGAACTTTCTGTTGTCGCTGGTGAAGATGAGGATGAGTATTTTAATCGTCCCATTTCTAAAGAAGAAGTTATGTTGCCATGCGAAAAATGAAAACCAACAAATCGACAAGACCTGATTCTATTATTGGTGAATTGTTGAAATTTGGTGGAGCTCAATTTGTTGACTTTTTACTAGCTTTTTTTCAACAGGATTTTTGATGAAGATATCTTCCCAGAAAACTGGAAAGATCTGTAACCTTGCTGATATTCAAGAAAGGCGATGTAAACAATCCTAATAATAATTATAGAGGTATATCTTTAGTTGACGTCAGTAGTAAATTGTATAGCACTGTCATTAACAAAAGATTGCAGGAGTGGATTGAATGTAATAATATTACTGGAGAACATCAAGCTGGGTTCAAAAAGGGTTACTCTACTATTGATCATATGTTTAATCTCCTCGCGTTTGTTCAGAAACAATTTTCTTTAAATCGTAAACTTTATGTTGCGTTTACTGACTTCGAAAAAGCCTTTGACTCCATAAACAGACAGATTTCTGTGGAGAGTATTAAAAGTCGTGTCAAGGGGAAATTATTCAACTGTATTAAAGCTATGTAGAAAAGTTTGTTAAAACAAAGGTAAGAAGTGGGTCCAGTCTGACAGATTATATTATGTTGCGGGAGTAAGGCAAGGTGATGTCTGTAGCCCTGTACTATTTTCAATTTTCATTAATGAGCTTGCCATTGAGTTAATTAATATGGCCTGCATGGTAGACGATTTACAAATGATGTTTAGAATTATTTATCCTACTTTTGGCAGATGCCGTTGTTTTTGGTTTCAGAAACAATAGTTGGCTTACAACGTCAGCTAAATAATCTGTGCAGGGCTGCATCCTCATTAGAGTTAAAAGTTAACATGAGTAAAAGCAACATTGTGGTGTTTAGAAAGGGAGGTTATTTGGCGGCGAGGGAAAGATGGAAGTATGATGGACTTACTAATGCTGAATGTTATAAATACTTCGGGATCTACTTTTCTACACGCCTAAGTTTTACGTTTGCTTGTAAAGACCTTGCATGCAGGGCAAAGAATGCTTTGATATGTGTAATAAGAAGATTGCATGCTTTGAATAATAATTCGCTTGAATTATTCTTAAAAATTTATCGATTCCCAGATACAGCCTATGTTGATGTATGGGGCTGAAATTTTGGATTTAGATAATGCCGTTGTTCACTGTGAGGCTGTATATTTATTTGCTTTGAAGAGGTTTCTAGGTCTCGACAGGCGTATCTCTAATGACTTGGTGTATGAAGAGTCCAATAGATATCCACTGTTCATTGGTTCAGCCGTTAGATGTGTGCGGTATTGGTTAAAGCTCTTACACATTGATCATTATAGGTTGCCTCGTAAGTCTTATGAGATGTTGTTCCAATTGGATGTAAAGGGGGGGGAAAACATCTTTACATCCAATTCGAATGACATCTCATAAGACTTACGAGGCAGAAAGAAAAAGAAACACCCGAAGGTGCTGGGGAGGACCCAGAGAAGCACTGTCTCCACCTGCCTTTTGAGCAGTCCTGTACCACCCTTGGAGGCCTGCGTTGTGTTGCCTGTACCCATCGTCAACATAGCGCAGGCCTCCAAGGCTGGTACAGGACTGCTCTAAAAGGCAGGTGGAGACAGTGCTTCTCTGGGTCCTCCCCAGCACCTTCGGGTGTTTCTTTTCTTTCTGCCTCGTAAGTCTTATGACATGTTGTTCGAACTGGATGTAAAGGGGGGGAAAACGAACTGGGTTTCAAATGTGCGTTTTTTTTCTGTGTAAAGCATGGCTTTGGGATGTGTGTGGCTGACTCAGGGTGTTGAAATCAAAAAAACAGTTTATTCGTGCTTTTCGACAAAGGTTGATTGACTGTAGATGGCAAATGTGGGATGACCATATCCAAACTAGTGAACGGTATGATTTATACAGAAATTATTCTAGTTTTTCCAATATATTCAGCCTTATCTAAAACTGGATTTGGACATGCGTTTGAAAAGATTAATTGCTAAATTTAGAGTCGGTGTTTTTGAAATAAGGACTCATTACTTAAGTTACAGGAAACATACTCAAACTGACTTGGTTTGTCCATTGTGTATGCAAGGTGAGAAAATCAAAAACGTTTTATGTTCCTTTGTCAGCTTTGGAAGATCTCCGCCAAAAATTTATCCCACAGAATATAGGCGCCCGTGTATGTTTCGATTACAGTTACTACTTAGCTCTAATCGTTATAAGGTAATTAGGAATTTACGTGTGTTTTTGTGTAAGGCGTCTAAGATCAGAGAAATAATGACGTCTTAGTTGATGTTCTTATTGGTATAGTTGTTTCTTTTTGTTTGTTTGTTTGTTTGTTTTGTTTTGTTTTTTTTGTTTCGTGACTAGTGATTTTGTTTCTTACACATTATAATGTGAATGATTGTGCTCATTCCCCTTCAAATGGGCCGATGCCTTATTGAATAAAAATCTGAAACTCTCTCTCTCTCTCTCTCTCTCTCTCTCTCTCTCTCTCTCAACAAAAAAAAAAAAAAAAAAAAAAAAAAAAAGAAGAAGAAAAAGAAAGAAAACAAATAAATTGAAAAAGAAAGAACATTGAAAGTAAAGAAAGTTAAACTGGACACAACTTTATTCACTCTTCTGAATAATTCTTTCCCTTGATGGTTTTCATTCTTCTTTTTATATTTTTCACTAATTCACTGAAGGGGAAAATCGGATACCGCATCATCTTTTTTCTTTTTTTTTTTTTTTTTTTTTTTTTGTGGTAAGAGCTGTTTCATGTTCACTCCAAGAATACTGACAAACTGAGAATGTCCGAAAAGATTACAGTATATTTTCTTTCTCAGTCCTAACAGAAAGCGCACTACCTGTTCGTTTGTACAAAATTGATGATGAATAATATTACACATGTTCCCAAACTTCTCTGGTACATCCGAATTTGACGCCATTTTCAATCCGATTCTTTAATAATGTGCATCTTTCTGAAATTAATAGACCACTTGACATTTCCTGTGAGTCTTCTGTTCCCATTCTTGCAACATTTTTGCTCTATTTCATTCTTTACCAGGGTCATAGATATGCATTGCACTCTCTTGAACCAGGAGTAAAGGGAGAGAAATCTTGTATTGCCCTCGTCCGTACATAGTAACGCTTAATACCCTTGACAAGTCCTGAATACGTTACGAAATTTGAATGACTACCACGATATTTTCTCCGAAAACAAATCAAATGACAGAAATCTCCCTCTTTCGTTCAGCAGATGACCTGTTTTGTTGTTGTTGCTCTTGTTGTTGATTTTTTGTTTGTTTTGTTTTGTTTTTTACCTCGTTCTCAATCCAAGGTTTGTAAAGATTTCGTATCTCGCTGCTTTTAAGCTAGTTAAGTAAAAAAAAAAAAAAAAAAAAACAAAAAAAAAACAAACAAAACAAAACAAAACAAAAAAACCCCAGTGAATCTGATCTTTCAACATTATTTCGTACTTGTATTTTTCTTTTCATCTATTGCATTGTATATCTTGAACACATCGGAGCACGGACATTTTTTTATGTTATATTATCTGTCAGTGCTAATAAGTTGCCCATTTTCTCCAGAAACGAAGTCCTAGCATTTAACAAATTTACAATGATTATGAGACCACTTCTGTTTTCTAATCCATGTAGCTTTCAATGCGTGCAGGTATTTGTGTGTGTGTTCATCAAGAAGACCTACACCTCCTTGGCCGATAGTTTCATGTTATGGTGTTCTCGTTACCTTGTCGTTTTTGTTTTGTTTTGTTTTGTTTTGTTTTATTTTATAGGTTACTTTACAACATTTTTTTTCTCTTTCGTTTCAGCCGTATATCAAAGTTGTCGAAAGGCATGAAACAAACGGTGCAGTCATTTCTTCTTTTTCTCTCCCCTTCTCTTTTCTTCCCTTTTTTAAAAAATTATTCTTACCCCCCCCCCCCCCCCCCCCCCGCCCCTTCCTCTCCCCTTCATCATCCTCATCATCATCTTCATCCTCTCTCCTCTCCTCCTCATCTTCTTCTCTGCTGCTCCTCCTCCTCCTTCTCCTCCTCCTCCTCCTCCTCCTCCTCCTCCTTCTTCTCTTCTTCTTCTTCTTCTTCTCCTCGTCCTCCTCAACCTCCTCCTCCTCTTCTTCTTCTACTACTACTTACTACTTCTTCTTCTTCTTCTTCTTCTACTACTACTACTACTACTTCTTTTTCTTCTTCCTTCTACTTCTCTTCTCCTTCTCCTCCTCCTCCTTCTTCTCCTCTCCTCCTCCTCCTCTCCTCCTCCTCCTCCTCCTCCTTCTTCTTTCTTCTTCTTCTTCTTCTCTTCTAATTCTTCTTCTTCTTGTTCCCCACTTCTTTCTCCTTCTTCTTCTCTTGTACCCCACATCCTCTTCCTTCCTTCTGCTTCTCCTTCGTTTTTTGCTCCACCTCTCCTCCTCCTCCTCCTCTTCCTCCCTCCTCTTCCTCTTCTTCTTCTTCTTCTTCATCTTCTTCTTCCGTTATGAACTTAGAGAAAAGTTGTATATACAAATGAAAGATTAAAAAAGATTTTTTTAGAATGTTCAAGCGATGTGTGTGAGTGCGCGCGCACGTATGTGTTTGCGAGCGCGCGCGCACATGCGCTGTGTGTGTGTGTGTGTGTGTGTGTGTGTGTGTGTGTGTGTGTGTGTGTGTGTGTGTGTGTGTGTGTGTGTGTGTGTGTGTGTGTGTGTGTGTGTGTGTGACACACATGCGTTCGTTCGCGGGTGCAGAATGTGCCGCCACCGCGGTTTGTCTGTCTGTCTGTCAGTCAGGACAATGATGTCATTCGGCCACACTGAGTGGCAGGGACAATGTCAGTCTCCACATTGTCTGTGGAGTCATGAACCGGGTGTCGCCTAACCCCCTAGAGTGTCAGGAGATAAGGGCCGAAACCCTTGCCTGATGGGGGCTTCTCTTCTGAGGACTCTCTGCTGCCACGCTCTCCACAAGTTTCTTTCTACTAGTAGCCAAACCAGATAACACACAGCTCTCCTGACCCTAATCCCCCATTGTCTGATACCTGTACCTGCCCCATTGTCTGATGCCTGAACCCATCGTCAACACAGCGCAGGCCTCCAAGGGTAGTACAGGACTGCTCTAAAGGCAGGTGAGGACAGTGCTTCTCTGGGTCCTCCCCAGCACCTTCGGGTGTTTCTTTTTCTTCAAACCAGATAACACACAGCTCCCCTGACCCTAATCGCCCATTGTCTGATAAGACAGAGCTGGCCTACTTGCTGACCGTTAAAAGATGTTTAAAAGCTGCTTTCATCATTTGGTGAGTGATGTTCTCACAGGTTGGTGAGAGATGTTCTCACCAGCCGAGTGTGTGCCCCACTCCTCTTGTGTGTTGAGTCTCAACTCAGTTGGTGTTTTGTTTGATTTTG
>JADBJO010003217.1:128813-131313 GCA_016801955.1 Conus betulinus
AGGGTCTCGTGCAGCGCTCCAGCGACTTTCGTCCTGCTCCCTCCTTGAGGGGGCCTCAGGCGGCACAGGACCATCGTCACCCGAGCATGAAGAAGGCCGAACGGTGGTCCTGAAGACAGCCTGATGTTTGGGGGAAAAGAAGGCAACACACTCCGTCGGCCGACCAACAACCTGAAATTGAACCAACGTTAAAGAGCAACAAGGACCAAACCTGAACCAACATTCAAGAGGAAGTACACGACCAAAATTGAACCAACGTTCAAGAGGAACACGAGTTCAGAGAGAGGAATGCGACGACCCCCACTGAAACACGCCCACTACTGCCGGCGACATCAGTTGCCACAATGATGCAGACCTATGTCTGCAGTGACCGTGTCATTAAGGGCCTCAGGCCGACAGGACGTTAATCTCACCCATAACTAACTGACTATCACTGGATCTGTCTCCCAGTGGCGCGCAGTATGGGTCGAAGGCTGGACTGTGCGATGAATATGTGCTGGTACCGGCTGATCTTCTGACAAAAGCCAGACGCAGCTTTGAGTGTAATGGAGAATATCGTGTGTTGGACCTAAACTGTAACCGTGGACTCGGACCTTCAGGCATGCGCAATGAGAATGGCAATTCGCTGTGAGATGCGAGCGTAGCTTTACGAAAACGAGTCGCTGCAGGCTGCACACCCAAAAATCACCCAGACGTACCAGCTCACAAGTAGATGCTATCACCAAAGCACTTATCACATTTTCTTATACCAAAGAAAAGAAAAAAAAAAAAAAAGACGAGCCTACTACACTGTCATACGGGTGGAACGTACTACACGAATGACAATGCAAAAACATTGCATTTAAGCCCGTAGGAGTTTTGACACGCAAAAACAAAACAAAACAAAACAAACAACAACAACAACAACACAACAACAACAACACACACACACACACACACACACACACACACACACACACACACACACACACACACACACAAGCAAAACTCGAAGAACAATGGCCTATCTGTGCCTGAAATTGTTAGCCGCGAGATAATATGCACAAGCAGATAACAAGACAAAAGACGGCACGTTTCGACCTATGAGGTCTTCTTCAGGCAAAAGAAACAACACTCAGGACAATGAAAACGAAGAACGAGCAATCACTTATCTTCTCATATTCGGCGCAAGCTATTTAATCAACACCCGTCTTGCGCTGAAAATGTGAAGATAAGTGATTGCTCGTTCTTCGTT
The DNA here is from genome assembly GCA_016801955.1 of Conus betulinus. Taxonomy (NCBI): domain Eukaryota; kingdom Metazoa; phylum Mollusca; class Gastropoda; order Neogastropoda; family Conidae; genus Conus; species Conus betulinus. The sequence goes on from JADBJO010003217.1 coordinate 130,048, forward strand.
TTCATTGTCCTGAATGTTGATTGGTTTACCTGAAGAAGACCTAAGAGGTCGAAACGTGTCGTGTTGTGTCTTGTATTCTGTTTGTCCATATTGTGCGGCGGAATCACTAACAGTGATTTTTTTTTCTTAATTTTTGTTTCAATTTCCTCCTCCAGCGACACCTCACTCTGACACTCTCTGCATCTGGAATCTGCCTTCAGTAAGCATCTCCCCAGCTGAGGGACAAAGAGGCGCAAACAATGGACAAAGGCGGGCACTTGGCCAATTCAAGGTAGGTGAAATAGAGGAAGGGGAGAATATCATTCTTTTAAACATGCCATTTGAAGAAGTCTTGCAGAACTCTGACTTCATGCCAGCTTTCATTGTTTACATCCCTGGGCAGATATCGGTTTCTTGTGAAGAGTGCTTTCAAACACTCAACAACAACAAAAAATCTTCAATCAGGTGTCACTTTATGTCTTTTAATTTTTTTTTTTGGGGGGGGGGGGGGGGGGAGGGGGAAAGGGGGGGGGGGGGGGGCACTGGGGGGGGGAGGGGCGGCGAGGAGGAGGGGCAGGGGGGCACTGGCGTTAATAATTTTCTTCAAGCAGGTGTCAGTTTATGTCCTTTAATGGGGGGGAAGAGGGGGGGGGGGGGGGGGGGGGGGGGGGGGGGGGGGGGGGGAGGGGGGGGAGGCACTGGTATTAATAATTTTTCTTCAAACAGGTGTCAGTTTATATCCTTCATTTAATGAAACTAAACTGGTTCTTTGCTAGAACTCATTTGCTCTGAATCTGAGGGAAAGATTTAATATATATGTATCCATTACTTTATGCCATTGCTGCTGCAAAACTTCAAATTTCATACTGTAGGGATTTCTTTTAAACCACACAAACACGACGTTCATCTTTCCAATATGTCAATAACAAACACAGAAATGGCTTTATAGCGTTTGGGAGACATTTCATCCGATCAGCACATTAAAATAAAGAATTTTTTGTGGAAGATGCGATCACATGGAAGAATGAACAAAAAGAAAGAAAAGAAATAAAAACTAAAAAAAAAATTCGATAAAACTTAAGCAGCACTTTGTTTTCTGTAGACTTTGATTAGTTTCTTGAATATGTTATATGCATTGTACACCACAACCAATTTTTTTTTCTATGTAGAGGTAAGATTTTGTCTTCTGAAGGAAAAACACACACACACACACATGCAAAAATGTGGAAAAAAAAGGATAAATGAATGAATATGAACCACATACATGAATCGTGAAATGTTACTGAC
>JADBJO010003217.1:143813-156313 GCA_016801955.1 Conus betulinus
ATACATAGCAGCACTCAGAAAGCTAGCTCTCGAACATGCAATTTTGATGCCTTTGAAGAAAGGCTGATCAGGGACCAAGTTGTCATTGGAGTCAAAGAAGAGGGTTTTAAGACAAAAACTTCTGGAGGACAAACAGCTGACACTAGACAAATGTCTAACAATTGGAAGAGCTTATGAAAGTTCAAAACAGCAGCTAGAGGCAATGTCATCTGAGGGTGAAACTGCACATATACAGCGTTTGTTCAACAAAAAACAGGAGGCAATAAAAAGATGCACTCAAAACCTACTCCACAAAAATTTGGAAAGAATGATAAATCTGCAGGAAAATCAAGAAAATGCACAAGGTGTGGAAAGTATCCAACTCATCACAGGCAAGATTGCCCAGCAAAAGAGGCACTGTGCAGAAAATGCAGCAAAACAGGTCATTATGCAGCATGTGTAGAACCAAGAGTGATGTTGGACATCTGGAAGAAGATGATAACATACTGGGTACAGTGACTGAAGAACCATCGCAATGTGGTTCAGTCAACTTGTATGCTGACATACAAGTGACCACCGCTGTACGAAGCCGATCGATCAGTTTTAGAATTGATACAGGGGCAGACGTGACTGTCATACCCGACAGATTTTTCAAGAATAATTCACCATTGATCAGGGAAACTGATAAGAAACTGTTTGGACCTGGCCAAAGCAAAATAAATGTTGTCGGCAGAGTTCAAGCAACATTGTCAGTAGGAAAAAAATCTTCAGACCAAGATATGTATGTTGTTGCAAATCTAAAGGAGCCGTTACTGGGAAGACCTGCCATCGAAGCATTGAGCTTTGGTAGAGAGAGTCAGTGCAGTCGAAGAAGATCATCGCTACAGAAATGAGTACCCGGAGCTGTTCACAGGCCTAGGGAAGATGAACAGAGTTTACACTATAAGACTGCAGGAAAATGCTCGCCTGTTTGCAATGACAACACCCCGAAGACTCCCACTCCCTGTGAAAGAAAAAGTGAGAGAGGAGCTGAAAAGGCTAGAAGAGCAAGACATCATCCAACCAGTGAAGACACCAACCAGCTGGTGTGCACCCATCGTGGCAGTGCCAAAGCCCAATGGAAAAATCTGATTGTGCATTGATTTCACCAAACTGAATGAAAGTGTCCGTCGGGAAAATTTTCCACTTCCTACCACAGACCAACTATTAGCCCAACTGGATGGTGTCAAAGTCTTCACTAAGCTTGACTGTAATAGTGGATTTCACCGGATACCACTGGATGAAGCCAGTCAGGAACTGACCACTTTTATCACTCCCTTCGGTAGATACTGCTACAAATGTCTACCGTTTGGAATCAGTTCAGGTCTGGAAGTGTTTCACCGAGAGATGACTTGCATTCTGGAGGGGGGGATACCTGGCATCATCTGTGATACTGACGATGTCCTAGTGACAGGCACTGATCAGCAAGAACATGACAGCCGACTGAAAATTGTCCTGCAGAGGATGAAGAAAGCTGGTGTCATGCTCAATGAAAAATGCACCTTCTCAACAGATTCAATGAAGTTTCTTGGGCATATTACATCAAATGAAGGAATCAAGATGGATCCAGAAAAAGTCCAAGCCATTACCCAACTTCCCCAAACCAACGAACATCTCTGAATTGCAACGGTTTCTGGGAATGGTAAACCATGTAGGAAAATTTGCTCCCCACATGGCTGATACTACAAAACCACTGAGGGATCTGTTGAAAAAGGAGAGTGATTGGACTTGGGATGAGCCACAACAGAAAGCTTTTGAAACTCTCAAAAAGCAGCTGAGTTCAACACCAGTGCTTGCTCACTACAATCCAGACAAGCCTACGAAAGTTTCAGTGGATGCATCTTCGTTTGGATTAGGCGGAGTCCAACTCCAGAAAGAGAAAACGACTGGAAGCCAGTGTTCTGTGCATCTAGGTCTTTGTCCGCAACAGAACAAAGATACGCAAAACTGCTGGATGAGCTGACACCAAGAATACAGCGCTTTCGCATGCGACTGATGAGATTCACGTACAACATTGTATACACTGCAGGAAAGAACTTGATGACGGCAGACACACTGTCTCGGGCTCCTGGGTGTACTCCTGCTGAACAGGATCACTTAATGGAGGTTCAGATGAATGCGTTTGTGTCTGCTCAGTTATTGAAATCATACCTGCTAGTGATGCACGGCTGGAGGAGATTCGGCAGAAACAGTGCTCTGACAAGATCTGTAGCCAGGTCATGAACTTCTGCAAGCTGGATCATTGGCCGGAAACAGCAAAGAAAGACCTAAACCTGCGACAGTACTGGCTTGTACGCACAGACCTGATGGTTCAACAAGGCCTTCTGCTGTTCCAGAGCCATCTTGTGATACCTGCTGAGCTACAAGATGACATCTTGCACAGACTGCATCAAGGACATCAAGGTGTAGTCAAGTGCAGAGCACTAGCCCGGAGTAGCGTCTGGTGCCAGGACTTTCAAAGAGAATTGAAGAAGTCGTTGGCACTTGTGCTACCTGTGAAAAAGAAAGAAGTTACCCGCCGGAACCTCTACAGCCAACCAAAACTCCAGAATACCCATGGCAGAAGATTGCTATGGATATCTTTGAGCTGAATGGAAATTCATATCTGACAGTAGTAGACTACTACTCTCGTTGGGTAGAGATTGTCCACCTGAAACGGACTACGTCAGTAGCCGTCATCGAGCACTGCAAACCCATCTTTGCAAGATTTGGAATACCTGAAGTAGTCGTTTCAGATAACGGTCCGCAGTTCAACTCTCAAGAATTCTTGAAATTCTCTCTGGAATACTCATTTACCCACATCACAGTAGTCCCTACCACCCTCAAGGAAATGGTGAAGCTGAACGGGCTGTACAAACAGTGAAAAAACCTACTGAAAAAGTCAACAGACCCTTACATTGCCCTGTTGAATTACCGCACTACCCCACTTCAACATGGTCACAGCCCTGCAGAACTTCTGATGAGTCGAAAACTCAGAAACTGTGTACCTACATTTTCAGCTCAGCATGTTCCTGTCAAAATAGATGTACAGGAAATCAAGAAGAAAGATGAACGCTTCAAAAATCAGCAAAAATACTACTTCGACCCGAGGCACAAAGCACGAGAAATGCCAAAGCTCAGCACAGACCAACCTGTTTGGTTGAAGACCCCAACCACCAAAAAAGGAGTTGTAGCAGAAAACTCTTCCCCACGGTCAGTTGTTCCAGACTGACAGCGGCACGCAACGGCGTAACCGACATCACATCCGCCGGAGAAGTGAGAAGCAGAAGCCACATCAAACAATTCCGAGGGCATCCTCCACACCTCCCAAGCAGAAGCTGGAGACCCCGTGATGCAGCCACTCCCGAAGAAGAGTCCACTCCATCAGTTCCAGCTGCGACCCAGGATCTACAGCCAGACAACTCAACAGTTGAACAGACTCATCCAAAGACTGTATACACCAGATCAGGAAGAAAAGTGCAAACACCCCAGAGACTTGATCTGTAAAGGAATACAGTGTACTTGCTAATTTAGTAATTTTACATTTATTTGCTGGTGTTTCAACGTTTTCAAAGACTGGTATTCGCATTTTCGGACGGAAGATGAACTCTTTTGAAGAACGGAACGAAACAAACGGAAGAAAGATGTGTCGCGAATCAATTTGGACTGAAGACGTTCACTGAATTTACCAACCAGCGAGTTGCATGTTGTTTGTTTTGTTCCCATCATTTCGAAATCTGCGATGCATGTCAGTTGTCAAACTAGAAAGGGGGATGTAGAGTAAGCGCCCTTGCGAGATTCTCGTATTATCAACGATGTCACCTTGGTTACGGAATATACCAAACAACGGACGGTTTCCTTACCACGTCTGGCCTTTTTATTTATATTTGTTAACATTACAGTAGAAAACACGGAGAAAAAGAACTTTTGGTAGCGTTTGTGAATGCGATGTCTTGACGTCATGACAATGAGATTTGGATCAGCTGAGTTGACGTCATTTCTTGAGCTTTGAAGAGTTCTTTTCCATTTTTGTTTTACCTGTGTTGTCATTCCGGGCCAAATCCAAGGCCGAAGCCTTCGATGCTCCTGGATCAGCCGACCCCGCCGGAGATGATTTCAAAGCGTCGGCGTAAGTACCTCTGAAGGGAGGGGTTGCGTGGTTGTTACCGTTGACTACACTGAGTTTAGAAACCCTCTCTCTCAAGTTTACTATCATATCACTCACGCATCTGACAGTTTCTTCTAACGCATCAATCTTTTTACAGAGTGTTTTGATGATTGTTATGTTTTTTTGAGTGAACTCACGTTTGTATCGTCCGTCAGATGTCAGAGCACCCTGATCGTCTTTTTTTTTTTTTTTTTTTTCCAATCTTTCTCTTGATCTTGTGTGTGTGTGTGTGTGTGTGTGTGTGTGTGTGTGTGAACACACTGCTGTCAAATTAGGCAGCGCAGTGGTTCCAATAGGAGACTGAACCGCATGATAAGACCAATAAAACCTGAAAACGATTTCAACATGAGTGACTTGCAGGAAAATTCGAAAGATACGACTGTATGGCGTGAACAGTCAGAACACAGGTTTTTTGTTTTGTTTGTTTTGCTTTGTTCTTTTGTTGCTGTTGCTGTTGCTGCTGCTGCTTTTGTTTTTCTTATTTTTGTTGTATTGACTAACTCTGACTCATTCTTGGTGCGCACAACGCCAAAAGCCGGCCCGACAAGGTTGTTTGCGTGCAGCCTTCATACAGAAGTGGAGACGAGGCAGAAATGGAATAGACTCACACATAAGATGGAGCCCAGACACCCGTTAACTTCCATAACAGATTTAATCACGTGACTTTTTGCATACAGAGCTATCTGCCAATTTGTAGACCACGTAACATCTTCCCCCTTCTGGGACGTTCTGCACATTAGGAATGTGAACTTAACTGAACTTTGATTGAATACATGTAATTTGGTCAAATTCAAATTAGCTGTTCAAATATTATAAATAATAAAACTCAAACATTATCTTTTCTTTCTTTCTTTCTTTCTTTTTGCTTTGAACACTATAGAGTTTGTGTCTGGGTGTGTTCGCTATCTTTGACTACTGTCAATGACTGTAAATGATTGTATGTTTTGTTGTGTGTTGATTTTCGCCAGTCAGTGAATCACAGGTCCAGTATCTTTCTAGGCTTCACTGGTCTGCCTGATCTTGTGATTATGGTTCTGGTTAGCTCCCCTGGTGAGTCTGGACTGGCTGTAGGCATCTTCTGCTTGTGATCCTGATGGACTGCGCCGATGGACTGCTGGGTTCCTGGATCACTGGATCTGGTAGAGCTGGTGTGGCTGGTTGTCGTCCCTCGTCTTGACGTGCGTTTTGCTGCCTTCTTGGGCTGTCAGCATGGTGGGGTATGGGCAGTGAGGTTGGGTTTGGGGGAGATTGGATTGTTGTAGGGACATGCGGTGTAAGAGTGGGGCGGGGAACTGAGCGAAGGAAAACACGATTGCGTCTGTACAATCGTCCGTCACCGGTTTGTACGTCATAGGTCCTGCCGGCCCTCCTGTTGACGACTAAGGCGTTCTTCTTCCAGACGGTTGTGGACTTGTCAGTCGGTTGGATCTTGACTGTGTCACCACAGTCTAGTGGTTTGAGATCTTTCCGTTGACTGTACCTCTCGGCTGTATTTTGACGTTTGTTTTCGAGACGTTCTTTCTCTTGGCTGGTGTAGTCTCCAGCAACAGGCTTCAACAAATTAAATGTGGTGGGAAGTGCTGTCTTTGCTCGTCTGCCCATGAGGCGTTGCATTGGGCTTGATGTTAGTCCCTCTTCTGGTGTGTTCCTGAGGTTCAGGAGACCTAGATATGGATCTTCCTTTGCATATAGGCATTTCTTCATCATATTTTTTGGCCACTTGAACGGCAGCTTCAGCGGCTCCGTTAGCTTGGCTGTGTCCGGGGCTGGAAGTGACATGCCGGAAACACCAACTGTTGGCGAAAGCCTTGAACTGTTGTGATGCAAATTGAGGACCATTGTCACTTATGACCGTGTCCGGTATGCCATGGCGGGCAAAGTGTTGTTTCATTTTGCTGAGAACTGCTTCTGCTGTGGTGTCCAGTAGATAGTCCAGTTCAAAGAAATGACTGAAGTAGTCTACAGTAATGAGGTAGTGTCGACCTTGGATTGTGAAGATATCTGTCCCCACCTTTTCCCAAGGGCGGTCTGGAACCTCGTGCATGTAGAGAGTCTCTGCTGGTTGTTTTGCACTGTGAGAAGTGCACACATCACATGCCTCAACGAAATGGCGAATTTCTGCTGACATCCTGGACCAGAAGATGAGCTGTCGTGCTCTCCGTACACATGAATTGATGCCCGAGTGCCTTGCATGAACCTTTTCCTTCATTTCTTGTCTCATAGCTTGTGGTATGACGACTCTTTCTCCCCTGAGGACAATCCCATCTTGTACGTGAGTTCATCTCTGTAGTCGAAGTAAGCTGTGGTAGTGGGTGGGCATTCCTGTCTTGATGAAGGCCAACCTGTGAGAATCACATCTTTGAGTTGAGTCAGGGTATTGTCTTCTGCTGTTCGCCGCTTGATCTCATCAAGGCGTTGTGGCGTGAAGGGTGATAGTGTCAGCGAATTGATAGATTCTGACTCTGTATCTGTTCCTGTAGAAACTGGTGCTTGTGACAGGGCGTCCGCCACAGGTATCTGCTTGCCTGGTTGGTACTCCAATGTGAAGTCATATGTTTGTGTCCTCAAAAGCATGGACTGTAGGCGCATGGGTGCTTTCGACAATGGTTTCTTGCAGATTGAGAGACGAGTGGTTTGTGATCTGTAACCACTTGTACTTGTCGGCCGTAAGTGTAGTGGTGAAACTTCTGGAGTCCAAAGAGCAGAGCAAGCATTTCCTTTTCTATTTGTGCGTAGTTCCTCTCTGTGGGAGAGAGGGTTCTGCTTGCAAAAGCAATTGGTCTGTTATCTTGCATGAGTACGGACCCGAGGCCATATTCGCTTGCATCACTGGTGAGTGTGACGTTTTTTCACTGGGTTTGTAGAAGGCCAGAGTGGGGCTGTTCATGATCTTGGTTTTTTTCACTGCTTTGAAGGCATGTTCTTGAGAAGATGTCCATATCCACTGTACATCATTCTTGAGTAGGTTTTGAAGAGGGTGTGTAAATCCTCTGTAAAGGTGTGTCAAGTACCGTGAGAGGTAATTAACCATGCCCAGAAATCGTCTGAGTTCCTCCAAGTTCTTTGGCGCGCTGGGTAGTCTCTGATGGCTTTCACCTTTTCATGGTCTGTTTGTAAGCCATTCTTTGGTGATTTTGTGTCCCATGAATGTGATGTTGTCAGAGCGTAGGGATAATTTCTCCTTGTTGAGCTTGATCTTTTTTTTTTTTTTTCCCGACATTTCTGTAGAAAAGCCTGGTAGTGTCTGTCATGTGCTTCCGTTGTTTCCCCGTGGATGATGACATCATCAGTAATGTATTCAACACCTGGTAGTCCATGAAGCGCTGAAGCGCTTCCATCAGTTTCTTCTGAAATATTTCTGATGAAACTGAAGTACCAAAGGGTAGTCTTAGCCAGCGGTATCTACCAAAACATGTCTGAAAAGTGGTCAGGAAGCTTGACTCTTCATCAAGCTGAACGTGCCAGAATCCTGCTGATAGATCCGCCTTGGAAAACACCGTGGATTTGCTGAGATCATGAAGTATATCTTCAAGAACTGGTAGGGTGTATCGTTCTCGTCTCAAAGCTTTTTGTTTAGCTCCGGAGGATTGATGCAGATTCGTAGTTTCCCCTTGTTTTTTCTTTGTGACAACTATTTGACTGACCCATGGTGTAGGTTCACTCTGGTTTGATCACTCCATCTTCAACCATCTTGTCAAGTTCAGCTTTAAGCTGAGGCCTGAGAGAAATTGGTGTGCGCCTGTCAGGCATGATGACTGGTTTTGCTTGTGGGTCTGTTTCAAGATGTTGTAGGCCAGGTAGTTTTCCAAGTGATTCGTCAAAAGCATCTGCATACTCATCTTCTGGTGATGCAGAATGAAGTTGTGCTACACGATGAAATTGTCCTTTTCTATGTTGATCAAACCCATATCCTGTGAAGTTTGCAGACCTAGTAATGGAGTAAAGTTGCCCTCAAACACAATGAAATCCACTGTGTATTGTTTCTTGTTATTCGGATTGGTTATTGATTCTTTGGTGTTGCCAACACAGTTTGAGCTGAGTATGATTCCACATTTTCATTATCTTCTCGGTTGGTACTATGTGACTAGCAAACTTTGCCGGCAGCATGTTCACAGATGATCCAGTGTCTATCTGAAATGTTATTTGTTGTCCTTGTACCAACATAGCACACTTCACGTCTTTGTTGGACTGACCAACACTGTTGATCCAGTCCTCACTGTTCATGTGTCTTGCTCCTAGTTCTGTTTCTTCCTGTACCTGGTTCACACCTCGCTGTGTGTCCCTCTTGTTTCCAGCAACTGTGCATTTGCGGCTGAAGTGATTTTTTCCTGAACAACGAAAGCATGTTTTCCCATAAGCTGGGCATTCTTCCTTACGTAGCTTATGTCGTGTGCCACAGAATTTACACTCCCTGACTTCCGAGCGTGTGTGTCTACCTTCATTTTGTGAACAGCCTCTGTGTTTTTCCGTATAGTTCATAGCTTTGCCCTGTGCCATAGCATTTTCAGCTGCTCTGCTCTGCAGATGTCTACACATTTCTCCAGATTAAGATTCCTAACTTTCAGAAGTTCGGTTTGTGTGTTGGGGTCCCGGATTCCAAGCACAATCCTGTTTCGAATCATAGAGTCCATACAATTTGGGCAAAACTCACATGTCTTGCTGAGACCTCTTATTGTGGAGTAGAACCTTTCAAACGATTCTCCTTCTTCTTGTTGCCTCTGATTGAATACGAAACGTTCATATGTAACGTTGACTTGACCTACAGCAAATTCTTCAAATCTGTCCATTATCTGTTGTACTGTAGGAGTGTCACTGTCAAAACGAAAACCGTTGTACACTCGAAGTGCTTCGTCAGAAAGGCTGTGCAGAAACATGGCAGTTTGATACTCTTCTTTTTGTTTGTCTAGCTGTGCAAGAAGTGCGTACGTTTTGTATCTCTGCTTGAACAATTTCCAGTTTTCGGCTGGACTGGAACCTAATACAAAAGGTTGGGGGGGCTTTGATGCCCCGAATTGGGCGACACATGTGTCTCATCGTCCGTATCTCCCATGATGATGGTCGTTCACTATGATCAGTATGGTGAAAGTCTAGATATGCGGCCGCTAGTGTCAGTCCTTATTTAAGGGACAGTTATTCAATTAATAACTAGTTTTTCTAGAGAGTTAACACGTGGATGTAAACCATCCCACCGCTGCCACCATGTTGCGTGCAGCCTTCATACAGAAGTGGAGACGAGGCAGAAATGGAATAGACTCACACATAAGATGGAGCCCGGACACCCGTTAACTTCCATAACAGATTTAATCACGTGACTTTTTGCATACAGAGCTATCTGCCAATTTGTAGACCACGTAACAAAGGTGAGGAAGATTTGAGGTGCATTCCATGTCATGTATCACCCACAGTGAAACATATTCTTTTAGAGTGTTGGGACTTGCATGATGTGAGACAAAAACATTTTTATTACAGCAGACTCCATGAAAACCTTGTTCAGAGATTTCCCACTTGATGTGATGGTTGAATTTCTGAACGAGATCAACATTTTTCTTCGGATCTAAGATTTTACAGAAGAAAGATGCTTAACAAAAATTCCGGTGTGTTTTTTTAAAATGTGTCTTTGACTTGTTAGTTGATGTGAACGCGGTGACAGCCCTGATATGGTCCTTTTGTGGTCGCTGGGCTCTAAGCAACATTGCCCATTATTATTCCAGTGTAACTTCATTCCGCATGGACGTGAACTTTCACACGTTAACGTATTTGACAGCCAAGCTGAGTCTGATTCCTTCCGTCATGGCCGTAGTGGAGTCCGAGCATTGAGCGAAGAAAGAGGCATTACCAGGCTGTGGCAGGTACACTCTCGTGAACTTAGGGAGAGAGCTATTTGGACACGTGTGTGGGAAATTGACATTTGTTGATTGGGATGTGTTAACAAGTCCGGCTATGTGAAGCAAAATATTTGGAAATTATGCCTACAGAAACATTGTTTTCCACCCAGACTCACTGATTGGAATGTGTCGACAGTCCAGCTATGTGGAGCAAAATATTTAGAAATCATGCCCACAGAAACATTGTTTTCCATCCAGACTCACTGGTGAAGTTATGATGTATGTTTATCCTTCCAATACGTGTCATTTTTTGTGTGTGGTTATTTGCTTTTGTAAGTAAAATCATGACGAGAAGAATGTAAGAGACTGCAGTATCGATGAGAAGAAGGCAAAATACGAATAAACAAACAAATGTGTAAACAAAGCACTTAAAAAAAAATTACACTGTGCAAAGAAGAAGAAGAAGAAAGAAGAAGAAGAATGCATTTTCGTCAGACGTGTTTTTTCTCCAGACGTCGAAGCGACTGGTATGAGAGAGACACAGCTTTTGACAAAATGACAAGAAAAGGAAACACCCCCGAAAGTGCAGGCGGGACCCAGAGAAGTACTGTCCTCAACTGCCGAACAAACCGGCTGGGAGCAATACTGCACTACCCTTGGAAGCCTGCGCTGTGTTCACAGCAGATGCAGGCACGTATAGACCATTCCATTAAGATACCAAGGGACATAACTGCTCCTTGGCAGATGCCGTTGTGTAATGACCACTGGATGAGACTGTGGATGCAACTGATGTAAGAGAGGCACAGTCACAGACTACATGACGATGACAGAATATGGCGTAACTGATGGACTCCGTTATCTCCTGCTTCTCTTCCCAGACGCTGACGTATTTGCATGACCTTTCAAATCAGCGTGCTCTCCATCAGTTCATTCAATTCTACAAATCAACATCATATTTATGTCAAATGCTATCATATTTATGTCCTCAAATTTCCGACTGCCCATGATTGATTTGGCTGCTGTTCTTCCTATACACAGACCAGTTTAATACCATCTCTCGAATCATTGTGTTCTGCACCTTTTGATTGAATTGAATACATCACTTTTAATAGTTTTTATATCTTTAGATTCCCGGCGTCATAAACTGAGGATACCCCCTTTTTCTTCTCTCCCCTTAACTGCTTGTGGCAGAGGATAAGGGAGCTATCTCCCTTTGAAGAACTTTTTCAATTTTCCATACGGAAAAACATTGACACTCATCTTTCCTTGAATAGCAGTTATTCACTATTTGTTACAGTAACAGAATCGGTGTGCATGTCAGCATTGTGAATACAGAATGCCCCTCTCGCCCATCGCAACAGAATTCGGCGAAAGCACACACTCCAACACACAAATCAAATACTAGTTGGCCTGTATGTAAATAAATGAGATAGAGATGAAAAAAGATTGAAAATAGACCAGAGATGAAAAAAGAAGAAAGAAAGAAAGAAAGAAACAAACAAAGGCGTAGTTTTAAACAGTCTTCTTTGTTATTCTGCTCTTTTCAGTTTGAAATCCTCTCCATGTTTATTCACAACAAAGCGTCCTCTGGTTTGTAGGCGTAATACTCCAAACGTGAGATCTCAAAACGGTTGCGAATGTTGTTAACGAAAATACCTCACTATGGCGGAAAATCTTTCACGTCCGACATCCCCTCTGCATGTATCAGAAAGAGTTCTTCCGAAACGAAAGCAAAAGTGCATGACATGTTTTGCATAGTACGAAGGTCAGAGTTCGAGGTTACAGCAAAAGTCAAATTGTAACAACAAAGTTTGAACAGATAAAAATCGCCGTGGCTCTGTGAAAAAAAAAAAAAAAAAAAGTTTGTTGAACATGGAAAAAGATGATTTTATCCTGGAATTCGGCGTCAGTAAATTAGTTCAGTGCCAAATGTCAGCAAAAAAATAGCAGAATGATGCATAACTTGTGGACTCCTTGTGTGTTTCTACGCCACTGGCATGGCATTTGGAGAGAAAAGTCTAGCAGACGACAGGAAAAGAAAAATGAAGGGTCACGTGCTTGCATAGAAAAAAAAAACGGACATGAGATCTGCCTCAGAGTCAGATGTGCTATGGGTCAAGGGCTGGACTGTGCGATGAATATGTTTTGGTACTGGCTGGTCTGATAAAAAAAAAAAAAAAAAAAAAAAGCAAAGCATATAAACGTACTCCCAGTTTATCCTGAATACGCGTGATATATTCCATACAGAGGAAAACCGTCTTAGGCTGGTGTTACCGTTAGTAATGGCTATTCTGGTAAACATCAGCCATCATTTGTGACCTATAATGAACATAAATACAAATTATTAAGAAAGATCAGCCAAGAACTTTCTGAGATTTTCCATCAAGAAGAAAACCATTATGGGCCTTTAGTAAAAGCTATAACGGTAAGCTAAGCATCGGGCATCATCCGTGACCCCATAATGAACATACCTACAAGTTTTCAGAAATATCGGCCACGTACTTTTTGAG
>JADBJO010003217.1:161313-163813 GCA_016801955.1 Conus betulinus
ATCATTGGGACAAAATACTCCTCAGCATCATTGGGATAAAATACTCCTCAGCATCATTGCGACAAAATACTCCTTAGCATCACTGCGACAAAATACTCCTCAGCATCATTGCGACAAAATACTCCTCAGCATCATTGCGACAAAATACTCTTCAGCATCATTGCGACACAGCTGAAAGTACTCCAGCATCATTGCGACAAAATACTCCTCAGCATCATCGCGACAAAATACTCCTCAGCATCATTACGACAAAATACTCCTCAGCATCATTGCGATACAGCTTAAAATACTCCGCAGCGTCACTGCGACATAGCTGAAAATACTCATCACCACCATTGCAAACGGCCCCCCCCCCCCCCCCCTCACACACACACACGCACACACACACACACACACACACACACACACACACACACACAGTCACACACACACACACCTCCCCCAAAAAAGGAAAAAAAAACTTCTCAGCATCACTAAGTCACAGCTGAAAATACTCCTCAGCATCATTAAGTCACAGCTGAAAATACTCCTCCACATCATTAAGTCACAGCTGAAAATGCTTCTCAGCATCATTACGTCACAGCTGAATATACTCTTCAGCATCATTAAGTCACAGCTGAAAATGCTCCTCAGCATCATTAAGTCAGCTGAAAATGCTCCTCAGCATCATTAAGTCACAGTTGAAAATGCTCCTTAGCATCATCACGTCACAGCTGAAAATGCTCCTCAGCATCATCCATGGGTTGGGGGTGGAGGGAGGCCGAATTCACCAGCACTCGGTCCACCAGGCACGCCAGTCCGGCTGCCGCAGCGCTAGGTCCCCAGTGTGCCGACGACACTCCCCCTGCAGAGCCCTGGGCTCCGTCCTCTTCAGCCCGGCTTCGTTTATACCTAGGATTTTTTTTTTTTTTTTAGTTCCCCCCCCCCCCCCCCCCCCCCCCCCCCCCGCCTTTACCCTCCCTCCCCTCCCCCTCGTCACACACACACGCACTCACGTACGCACGCACGCACGCACGCACGCACGCACGCACGCACGCACGCACGCACACACACACACGCACGCACGCACGCACGCACGCACGCACGCACGCATGCACGCACGCGCGCGCGCGCACACTCTCTCTCTCTCTCTCTCTCTCTCTCTCCTCTCTCTCTCTCTCTCTCTCTCTCTCTCTCTCTCTCTTAGGATGCCGATGTGGGAGCCTCCGCCGCTGTTGCTGTCAGGGAGTTTCAGACTGGGGCATGGGGAGGATGGGGAGGGGGGGATGAAGGGGGAGGGGGGGAGGAGGGAGTTGTTTGGAAGGAAGCCAAGCGGGCCGGTATCATTCATGGTCCATACCAGTATGGTTTTCAGGTCGATTGCATTTCCCGCATCGGTGATCTTTCTCTGTGAAGTTTATCCATCAAAATTATTTATTTATCTCTTTTTTTTTTTTTCCTCATTGTAAATGCCTGTTTGTTAACAGATGATGTGGAAAGCTAGGGGAAAAAAGAAAGAAAGAAAAGCGTTAGCGTGTGTGTGTTTTGTGAAGCGATCGCCCATGGTGTCTTTTCACTTTGAAGCATCATAATGAAGAACGAGGGAGAGTTGGCCCTGGGGTAAAACCGGAAATTTCCCGTTGTAATGTGTGTGTGTGTGTGGGGGGGGGGGGGGGGGGGGGGGGGGGGGGGGGGGGGGGGGGGGTAGATGACATTATATCAAACCGACATTTTAAACACGAATAGTTCCTGTCGTAATGCTGGGTGTGGTATGTGTAAGTCACGCATTTCAGTCACGGTAAACTTTTCTTTTCTTTGAATTTAATAGAAAATGGTATCCCTATGTAAAGCTAAATGTTGTTATGTAATGGAATGAGTTGGACGGGCAGGGAAGAAGGAAAAGAACGAGCAAAAAGCGAGCGGGGGTAATAGGTAGCTTACGAAATTCAAGAAAAGATGTGAATGCATGTGAACAGATTCTAGCTAACCACTTTACCCCCATCTGGCCAGGCATACTGGATGAATTAATTCCTCGAGTGCCTCATGAACGAAAGGGAGTTAGGGCTGTCCGTTTGTGACCTTTTCCTTCATTCTTCCATGATTATTAAATGGAATTCCCTTTTTTATGTGTTTTGTGTATGTGTGTGTGTGTGTGTGTGTGTGTGTGTGTGTGTGTGTGTGTATATATACATACATACACATATACACACATTATATATATATATATATATATATATATATATATATGTGTGTGTGTGTGTGTGTGTGTGTGTGTGTGTGTGTGTGTGTTTCTTTTTTAACCTCTTTTTTTTCTCCTTCCTGATATAGTGTACTCATTTGTATGACGATTATTCTTTTTTGTTATCAATGTTGGAAAATCATTAAAAAAAATAAATAAATAATTTTTTGTTGTTGTTTTTGTTTTGTTACTCTTTTTGATTCTTCACTTTTTGGTCATGTTGGTTGGCGCATGTTGATGTTTCCATTTAGGTCATGTTTCTCCTGTGTCAGAGGACACGCG
>JADBJO010003217.1:173813-188813 GCA_016801955.1 Conus betulinus
TGGCTAACCGATCAACCCTTTCATTTGCTGCTAACCACAATGTGATGGAATCCAACAAAAGTCAATAGAAGAACCACGTAAAGACAAAAAATTAGTTAAATGGTATATCTCAGATATCATTTCTCCTCTCACTCTTGTATAAAGCTTGAAAGCTTGACAGAGATTTTGAATCGACACAAAATAATATTGAAAATATCGAATATAGAAAAAACTAAGAAGATAGTTCAGTGCCATAATAATAGCAATTAGCTCTGCTGTGAATACAGAGAATTTTTTCCCAATGATACGATTTCTCTATTTTTAATGATGGAATAATGAATGCAGCGCCTGATAAATGGTTTTCAAGTACAGAACCATCTGTATATAATTTAAGATGATTTATATAGTTTTCATTTATATGTTCCTTGACATATGTTGGCAGCATGGTCCCATCACTTTTCCTTAAATCTGTATAATTAATATCGTATTAGCCTTACTAAGCTCCCATTGAGGAATATTACTGTAACTCGTTTGAGGAGCTACTGTTTGGGGTTCAACACCAGCATCTGTAAATAATTGGGACGTATAGGAGCCTATAGTTTTTACAGAGTCAAAACTCTGTGCTCAGTTTCCTTGATACATGAATTTTTGCGTTGAATGACTCCTTAATATATATTTTTGCTGAAGCAAGTTTCATATTTTCGGCAAAAGGCAAAATTCCTATTTCTGTGTAAGTTTTTTAGTGTTGAGGCATGGATAGGAACACCGAGAGCTATCTTACATAAGCTTTGCTATCGATACTTTGCATCTGTGTGATCAAACATTTTCGAGCTGAAAAGGATATATCCTGAGCATAAGATAATTTTGATCTCACGAGTGCAGTTGCTAAATAAATAAGTACCTTACTATCTTTTCCCCATGACTGTCGACTTATCATTTTAATAAATTTAACCCTTTTCTGGCTTTTGTCAGAATATTTTCCAAAATGGTAATTCCAATTCAGTTTAGAAGTCAGACTTACTCCTAGAAATGTAACAACTTTTTATATTCAAGCGGCATTCCATCTATTTGAAAGGAGGGTAGAGGTTTAGGATCATAGCAAGAGTTGAAGAGAACCATATGCGATTATTCATGTGAAAGAGTTAGTCCGTTTTCGATCATGTATTTGCTAATTTTGTCTAGATCATTTTGATACACCTTATTAATATAGTTAATTGATCTAATCGGTGTAAGTTTTTTTTTTTTTTTTTTTTTAAGAGTAACTTTCATCCATACGCAAATATCATCTGCATATTGTGCTAACTCAACATTGTTTGAGACCACTTTTGGAAGATCATGCATCAAAATATTGAAAAGGATCGGGGCTATTACACCACCTTGTGGGATTCCCATCTGTATACGTCTTTGATTAGAGTAAGCATTTCCAACCTTAGTCTGTATTGTTCTTTCACTTAAAAATGCCTTTATATAGTTATACATACAGCCTGAAATACCTACAGATCTTAGTTTGTTTAGAAGTTTTGAATGCCAAACTTGGTCATATGCCTTTCTAATGTTAAAAAAAAAGTGGCAAGTACGTTTTTCCTACGTGAAAACTGGTGTTCAATCTGTGTGGTAATTTTACTAAATGATCAACTGATGACTTACCTTTTCTAAAAACCCGTCTGTTGTATTAGTATTATACCTTTTTTTTTTCACAGAAGTGTTTCAAGCCTTTTTAGAATTATTCTTTTCACAAGTGTTCCCAATGTGATGTAAGAGCGACAGGTCTGTAATTATTTTCATCTGATTTTGACTTTCCCTCCTTGGGGAATAGTGGTGACAGTAGATTGTTTCCATAAAGGTGGCTGAATCCCCTCAAACCAACATTTTTTGAAAAAATAAACTTAGAAAAAGTTTTATATTATCTGATAAATGCTTTATCATTTCGTTGGAAATTGCATCTGGTCCCACTGATTTTTTTTCTTTGATCCAAGGTTTGAAATTGCATCTTTTGTTTCCTGAAAAGTAATAGGAGCATTTGTATAGTGATTGTTATTGGGACTTTTTTCATTGTCTTCGTTTTCGTCCATTTTTTCTCTAAGCTGTTTTCATTCTTCTGAGAGGCCTTCAAAGTTACTATTTTTTGCAAATGCATCAGCAAATGCTTCAGCCTTTTCAAAATTGGAAGGAAATGAGTTATTTTCCATTTCAAGGGCTACCAGGAAGACTTATTCCATTTTTCAATTCTTTTATTTTTTTTCCAAGTTTTCTGGAGATCTTTATGATTTTGAACCTCATTTTTCACAGAAATTTGACCAGTATTCTGCCTTTGCCTTTTCATTCCCTCTATTACTGTGATTTTTTTTTTACTTTTTTTCAGCAATCTTTTCTGGATCTGTTTTTTTTTTTAGATACATTTTATAAACCTCTAATTTTTGTTCTCTTGCTTCTTCACAGGAAACATTCCACCAAACATTTCCTGTATATTTTCTTGTTTTATCAGGAGTACATTTAGGGATTGAAAGCTCAGCTGCACGCAAAAACAGTATCAACAATTTCATATAGCTTGCATCAACATCATCAGCCATCATCTCCTCGCAATTGCAAATAGAAAACATGTTTTCAAATCTATCCCAATCAGCTTTGTTGTAGTTAAATTTTGGGATTTGGTCTTTTGTGAGATCAGAAATAGTTTGCTTTACTTTGATGGAAATAACTGTTGGTAAATGATCACTGCCTGGGGAGTCTAAAATGTGCCCCATTCACAACTTGGAGCGATTGCAGCCGACATGAAAGTTAGGTCTATCAAGTTAGGTCTATCGGTGAAGCCCGATGATATGAAATATCCGGGATTCGAGTGACACTACCATCATTCAGTACACAGAGTGAAGAGTCTACTACATTTTCAAGGAATTTGTTATGCGTTATGATTTTGCACTCATTATCCCAAAAGGGGGCATGTGAATTGAAATCGCCTGCAATAAGCCACCTATCGTTTTGGTCTTGTAAAGTACGAATTCACTCTGTGTTTTGATTGTCAGGACTTTTGGCAAATAAACCGACAATATGTTCAGTATCAATGTTCCATGGAATTTTGCTTTTACTGCACAAGCATTTATGTTTTTAATGTCTTTTGAAAAAGGTGTATCTATTTCGAGGTATTCTACTTTTTGTCGAATGTACAATGCGATGCCAACCCTTCCCGTTTCATCATTGTTTTGGTATATTGGTGGGTAGTAAAAGTTTTGGGTTTTTAGGAAGCTTTTGTTCATGTACATTAAGAGATTGTAACACTAATGCTCGGTAGATATGATCTGAAAGATGTTGAATCAGCTCCTGAATATTTGTTGATATTGATCTGCAATTCCATTGCAGTATGCTTACATTTTTGGTCTTGTCATGTTCTTTATAATTGAATACTATATCACCAGATTAAAAAAAAAAAGTAACAACGCTAAATATACAACAAATTTCAACAAGGATAGATGGGGGGGGGGGGGGGGGGGGGGGGGGGGGGGGGGGGGGGTTGGGGTTAGAGGGGAAAATATTTCAGGGATTGTGAAAAATGGCCAAAAAAATTGAATGTCAATCTCCAAAGATCAAAACATTTCTGTTGCTGAATAAATAACAACTCTACGAATCATTGTGTTAGAATAATGTCTTCAGCATCTTAGTCTGTTCAGAAGTATTTATTCCTGCTGTGTTAGCATGTCACAATAGTTCCACCAGGGGCCATGAATGGGGCGGCCGAGATGCCTAGGATTGTAGTGAAAGGAATCTTCCCATGATGGATACCGTGCGGGGTGTTGTTTCCGGGGCCTCTTAGGTTTAGACCATAACATTCTGTTGAGGTGTCTGCCGATGTTACGGGCAACGACGCTGGTTCCCGTCCATGTCCGATGAATGCCGTCACGCTGGGTTCCTGTGTTTGCCCGAAGAGTGTTGTGACGACGACGAAGCTCACGTTTCGGGTGTCAAATAAGTCTGCTGTGGTGGTCGCATTGAACAGGTTGCGTTTCATCTCCAACTCTTCGTGTTTAACAGGGGCGATTTTGCTCGCAACGATCTTTGAGTGGGGGTTTTCTTTGAGATCTCCTTGATTGTTTCAGTGAAGGTTTTGCTTGTCTTGGTAGCATCATTTTCTTTTTTTTTTTTTTTTTTTTCGTTTATGCCATAATGTATTACGATGACTTCTGATGACTTCTTTTTGTCTGTGGACGTTGCTGTTTTCAGGGACGGTAGGATTTCTTTGGTCGTAAAAGTTGTCATAGATGTTGATTGAAAACCATGTGAGGCTCCCAGTCTTTCCCCATCCACTCTTTTCAGTACAGAGTCGTGTAGTAGAAGAACAGTTGGCAAGTCCTGCTTGTTTTCTTCTTTTTTTTTTTTTTCTCCCTTCCTTCCAGAGTTCGACTTCGTGACGTCATTCTTCGTCTTCTTTGCGTCATTTTTGGAAGACGTGTCTGTCGTAGTGGTCAGAGTAGTTCGATTTGTCGTTTTTGTACTCCCAGTTCTTATAAAACAAGGAGTACTTTAGAATGGGCACGAAGAAATGCTGTCTGTGTGTCTGTCTGTGTGTGTGTCTGTGTGTGTCCGTGGTCAAAAATGTGTCCACTCGCTCCAGACAAAACTACAGGGTCGATCTTTCTGAAAAATTATAGGTATGTTCATTATAGGCCACGGATGATGCTCGATGTTTTAGTTTACCGCTATAAACCGTTATTAACAGCTGTAAGGGCCTGTAACGGTTTTTCTTCTTTATGGAATATCTCCGAAAGTACTTGGCCGATCTTTGTGTTCATTATGGGTCACGAATAATGCCCGATGTTTTAGTTTACCGTTATAACCGTTTCTAAGGGCTGTAACGGCCTGTAACGGGTTTTCTTCTTTATGGAATGTTTCAGAAAGTACTTGGCTGACCTTCATGAAAATCAGCAGGTATGTTCATTATGGGCCACAGATGATGCCCGATGTTTTAGTTTACACCGTTATAGCCGTTACTAACGGCTGTAACGGCCTGTAACGGTTTTTCTTCTTTATGCAATATCTCAGATAGTACTTGGCCGATCTTTCTGAAAATTTGTATGTATGTTCATTTATGGTCACGGATGGTGCACGATGCTTTAATTTACCCCGTTATAGCCGTTACTAATGGCTGTTACGGCCTGTAACGGTTTTTCTTCTTTATGGAATATCTCAGAAAGTATGTGGCCGATCTTTCTGAAAATTTGTAGGTATGTTCATTATGGATCACGAATAATGAGTGATGTTTTAGTTTACCGTTATAGCGGTTACTAACGGCTGTAACGGCCTGTAACGTTTTTTTTCTTCTTTATGGCAAGTACTTGGCCGATCTTTGTGGAAATCAGCAGATATGTTCATTATGGGTCACAGATGATGCCTGATCTTTTAGCTTACCGTTGTAGCCGTTACTAACGGCTGTAACGGTTTTTCTTTTTATGGAGTATCTCAGAAAGTACTTGGCCGATCTTGGTGAAAATCAGCAGATATGTTCATTGTGGGTCACGGATGATGCCTGATGTTTTAGTTTACCCCATTATAGCCGTTACTAACGGCTGTGTGACGGCCTGTAACGGGTTTTCTTCTTTATGGAATATCTCAGAAAGCATTTGGCCGATCTTTCTGAAAGTTGTAGGTATGTTCATTATGGGTCACGAATATTGCGGGATGTGTTAGTTTATCGTTAAAGCCGTTACTAACGGCTGTAACAGCCTGTAACGGTTTTTTTTCTTTATGGAATATCTCAGAAAGTACTCAGCCGATCTTTGTGAAAATTTGCAGGTATGTTCATTATGGGGTCACGGATGATGCCCGATGTTTTTAGTTTATCCCGTTATAGCCGTTACTAACGGGTATAACGGCCTGTAACGGTTTTTCTTCTTCATGGAACATCTCAGAAAGTACTTGGCTGATCTTTGTGAAAATTAGCGGATATGTTCATTATGGGTCACAGATGATGCCCAATGTTTTACTTTAACGTATAGCCGTTACTAACGGCTGTAACGGCCTGTAACGGTTTTTCTTCTTTATGGAATATCTCAGAAAGTATGTGGCCGATCTTTGTGAAAGGCAGCAGTATGTTCACTATGGCTTACGGATGATGCCCAATGTTTTAGTTTACTGTTATAGCCGTTACTAACGGCTATATCGGCTCATAATGGTTTTTTTTTCTTCTTTATGGAATATCTCAGAAAGTACTTGGCCGAACTTTCTGAAAATTTGTAGGTATGTCCATTGTGGGCGACGGATGATGCCCAACGTTTTAGTTTATCGTTGTAGCCGTTACTGACGGCTGTAACGGCCCATAATAGTTTTTCTTTTTTTTATGGAATGTCTCACAAAGTGCTTGGCCGATCTTTCTGAAAACTTGTAGGTATGTTCATTATGGTCACGGATCATGCCCGACGTTTAATTTACCGTTATGGCCGTTACTAATGGCTATAACGACCCGTAACGTTTTTTTGGGTTTTTATGAATATCTCAGAAAGTAAGTGGCCGATCTCTCTGAAAATTTGTAGGTATGTTCATTATGGGTCACGGAGATGCCCGATGTTTAAGTTTACCGTTATAGCCGTTACTAACGGCCCATAATGGTTTTCTTGTTGATGGAAAATCTCAGAAAGTTCTTGGCCGATCTTTCCGAAAATTTTAAGTATGTTCATTATAGGTCACAGATGAAGGCCGATGTTTACCAGAATAGCCATTACTAACGGTTACACCAGCCCAAGACGGTTTTCAGTCTTTATAGAATATATCACGCATATTCAGGATAAACTGGGAGTACGTTTACATGCTTTGCATCTTTTTTTCTTTGCCTTATCTCTCCACTCCCCCCTCCCCCCACCCTCTCTCTCTCTCTCTCTCTCTCTCTCTCTCTCTCTCTCTCTCTCTCTCTCTCCACTACCCTCTCCTCTATACGCATATGAATGCACACGTACCTTTTATGCACTTTGCTCAAACTGTTATATAGGTGTCATGAAAACATAGTTTCTCTGTCTCTCTTTCCCCTTTAGCTTGGCACAACCAACCCCACGTCTGATTTCTTTGTCTTACAGCCGCTCAAAGGAAGCCAGATACATCTGATCACACAGCCGGATTTTAACGATGTATTGACCAAGGTTTCCTAACATGCCCCGCACTCTTTGGATCCAGGTTGGATGAAAGGGGACGAAGACACGAATCCCTCTGATAGTCAGGCAACAGCTTGGCTCAACAACGACAGTAGCTGAGCTGCCTGAACCAGACGCTCTTTCACGCAGACTGAACAGTTGCAGCCATTCATGGCCTGCTTGTGTACTGGCGTTATTGTATTGTATAACGCGGTACTGTGTACTGTCATCATCAGATAGATTTCACTCTGTGTTCATTATGGGTCACGGATAATGCCCGATGTTTTAGTTTACCTTTATATCCGTTACTAACGGATATAACGGCCCATAAAGGTTTTTCTTCTTTATGGCATATCTCGGAAATTACTCGGCCGATCTGTCTGAAAATTTGTAGGTATACTTATTCTGGGTCACGGATGATGCCCACTAACGGCTGTAACGGCCCATGACTGTTTTCTTCTTTATGGAATATCTCGAAAAGTACTTTGGCCGATCTGTTAAAAAATTTGTAGGCATGCTCATTATGGGTCACAGATGATGGCCGATGTTTACCAGAATAGCCGTTACTACCGGCTATAACGGTCCAGAAAGTTTTTTCAACTTTATGGAAAATCTCACAGGCATTCAAGATAAACTGGGAGTACGTTTATATGCTTTGCATCTTGTTTCCTTTTATCTTTTGCGCTTTTATTTTGTTTTTCTTTATCAGCATC
This sequence comes from Conus betulinus, assembly GCA_016801955.1. Classification (NCBI taxonomy): domain Eukaryota; kingdom Metazoa; phylum Mollusca; class Gastropoda; order Neogastropoda; family Conidae; genus Conus; species Conus betulinus. The sequence continues at coordinate 181,618 of JADBJO010003217.1, forward strand.
TTTTTCCGATGGTACCGATGCCACCATCTCTGCAAATGTAGGCTTACATTTTTAGGGACTCCAACTCGAAGCAGTAGCTTTTGGACTGGTAGGTGGTACAGGAGTGTTCAATGTTCTGATCAACTCGTTTTGATTTGCTATGGGTTTTTTCAAGCACAGAAATTCGTTCGTGCATGTTTGTTATAAGTGTTTTCAAATCACCAACCTCATTTATCAGATCAGGCAGTGCATGAGCGGAACAGATGTTAGCGGACCGTTGCTCTGGGTTGCCTGTGGTTTGGCAGGACTTGATTCGGGTTGATCGTTCCGAATTTTCACTTCCCACGTTCAGAGTTGTGGTTTTTTCTTTGGGCGCCTACAGCATATTCTGATTTCAGGTTAGAAGCGCGACGACACGAAATCGTTGTTCTCCAGGAACTCCTCACGTTGGTTGTAGAGCTGCAAACATTGTTGTTTGCTTACAATAATTGTTTTGACGTCGCCATCTTGATCACGTGTGTGTGTGTGTGTGTGTGTGTGTGTGTGTGTGTGTGTGTGTGTGTGTGTGTAGTGCGCGCGCGCGCGTGTATGAGCGTGTAAAACCTTGATCATCTTCAGCTCTCTCTCTCTCTCTCTCTCTCTCTCTGAATGCGTGCGTGTGTGTGTGCGTGTGTGTGTGTGTGTGTATGTGTGCGCTGTAATCAAGACCTATTGTGTGCCTGTATGCGCGCCCACCTTCGCGCTGATCTGACGCAGTAGTAAGGCATGTTAAGTCTAAAAAACGGCCGCGTGTCCAGCAGTTTCATGGACTTTCAAATGCGTGCATTTGTGAGTATATCGGTGGTCCAGTTTCTCCCCCCCCCCCCCTCTTCCATGTACCACCACCACCACCACCCCCCACCCCCCATAGTCACCATTTACCCCCTCCTCCCCCTTTTACACCTACCCTCTCTCTCTCTCTCTCTCTCTGTGTCTGTCTCCATGAGTCTCCATGAGAGAGAGAGAGGGAGAAAGGAACAGATAGGCTCCTTTCTCTCTCTCTCTCTCTCTCTCTCTCTCTCTCTCTCTCTCTCTCTCTCTCTCTCAAAACCTAGTCCTGCTCCCTGAGTTGTAGTCGTCTCGTTGTTTTTCTACAGATTTTTTTTCTTTCTGTCGGAAAAAACAGACAGGTGGTTTCAATTTCTAGTAGGCTAGCTGATATATAGACGATACGAAAATGGGCATTTGTCTGTCTTTAACTTTTTATTGGCATTCATGCTCCTGGGAAGAGTGAATTTTTAAACTTGCCCGCGCAATCCTTGACGTATCTGGCGTAAAAAGGTTGGGTATTGAAATGATTCTGGTTCCTTTATTGCCTGCGCCCTCTGGCGCTAAAGTGCGGAATGCAGTTCATTCATTGGCTTCAAAGGGGCATAACTGCTGTGTTCGTGATGAAACGGCATCTGTTTATCGTCAAAGAAAACAGGGATAGTTGTTATCATTATTATTTTTTAGGTGTGAAAATGATAAGTATCACTGCTACAAAAGGGTGATTGGTGTATGGCGTGAAAACTTGATGTGAATTTCAACGTGAAATCGATTGATTTAATCATGATGCTTGCTTCTCAAAAAAAAAAAAAAAGGAAGAAGAAAATGAAGAAGAAGAAGAAGAAAGAAAAAAGAAAGGGAAAAAAAAAAGCTCAGTGACCCCTCTTTTTGCCGACTCTGTTCTGACGAACGATTGATTTATTGCTTTTTTCACAATCTGTAACGATTGATTTATTGCTGTTTTTCACAAACTGTAAAGATTGATTTATTGCTTTTTTTTCACAGACTGTAACGATTGATTTATTGCTTTTTTCCACAAACTGTAACGATTGATTTATTGCTTTTTTCACAAACAGTAACGATTCATTTATTGCTTTTTTTTCCACAAACTGTAACGATTCATTACTGCTTTTTTTTCACAAGTTCAGGTTCAAGAGACAGCGAAGGAGCTCAGACGACGTGAACGTCTGAAAACCATGATCGGTAGTAGTCGTAATCTTCTGTGTGGGTGTACCCTATGGATATGGGTCTTCGAACCGTAGGCCTGTTCGTGAGAGGCTCTGCTTGCCGTGTGAAGACTGTGACCTGGGCTCGTTGTAGCCAGCTGAGTGGACTGTGTCTGTTGGGACACTACTGACGGTGCCAGTGAGAACTTGCTAGGAAAGAACCATTCAATCTGTCAGTTTTGAGAGTGACGGTTGAAGCTCCTTGTGTTTGTTGACTGTCCTTGCTGGTGGTGGCGTGTCTTATGCCAGGTTATGTTGATAGGTGTTTATGTTTTGATGGTTCAGGCAGCATATAAAGGAAAGAACTGAACTTGTGTGTTGCCTGGCTGCCCATGTTCGTGTGGTGTGGGTGTGTGTGTAGGGGAAAATCGATACATGCATCCAAACTTTTGAAAGTGAGAGTCAGACAGTCATACCCACACAGCACCACACCATCCGTAACACACCATAAGGTACACGCCTTTTGAGTTGCGTCCTATGTTTTGTGTGTGTATGTATGTGTGTTTTCCAAACTCGATTTGAAATGGGTTGTTTCTTTAATTTGTCACCCTTGAGCCGGATAATCTGTCTCTAAACAGGCATCGAACCACTGTCTCAAACTGAGGGGGTTGCCTCATGATGACCCGACCTTTGACCTCTCCCTACGAGTGGCCCAGTGCTGGGGTTTAGGATGGAGGAGCCCGGGAGAGGCTGCTGATGGCGTGACCAGAACGAGCTGCCTGGGAATGAATAGCGCCACTGGAAGCGCACTGTGATAGATGAGGCTGCAAATGGTTAAAAAAAAAAAAATGAAACAAAACAAAACGACGAAATACCTTTTCTGTTGTTCCACAGTTGTCTGACAGCTCTGAACAGTACGAGTCGAAGAGTTCAAAAGATGAGGCTGCAAATAGTTTTTTTTTTTTAAAGAAGCAAGAATAAAAAGAGAAAAAAAACAGCTATATACCTTTTTTTTTGTTGTTTTTCTTTTCGTTCCACAGGTCGTCTGACTGCTCTCAACAGCAGCCTCTCAAAGAACCGACACCCTGCACCAAGCAGACCTCATCCACCAGAACGTCCACCCCTCGTCTCCCTCCCACCCTCGCCCTCATCCTTCCTTCACGCACCCTGATCAAGACTGGGCCATCATCATCATCATGGTGAGCGCGCTGACGGCCAAAGGCATCAGCATTCTGATCCTCTTCGTGCTGACCCTGGTCTTCGGCTGGCTGCCCATCAGCCTGCACCGCCGGGGGGATCCTCACGCGGACCGGGACCCTACGGCAGAGGCTGGTGCTGGACTTGCTCAACTGCCTGCCGGGGGCGTCTTCCTCGGGTCTGCTGCTCCACCTGCTGACCGAGGGCCGGCAGGACTTTGAGGACTACAAGGAAATGGTATGCATGTTCCGGCTGAGGCTGGAGGGGGCTTGAAGGGAGGCTGGTTGAGGTGCTGATTCATCATCGTTATCATCATCATCATCATCATCATCATCATCATTATCATCGTTATCATTATCATCGTCGTCGTCGTCGGCCTGGTTACTTTAGGTCGTTGAGGTGGAATGACGGGGTGGAGGGGGAGGGGGAGGGGGGGGGGGGGGGGGGGGGGGGGGGGGGGGGGAGCTCGGAAAGCCAGGTCCATGTCCTCTCGGTTTCTGCTAGCCGAGGTTGAGTTGACACCAGTCTGTCACAAGTTTTCTTTTTTTTTTTTCCCAACCAGGAATTCGTTAGTTTGCCTGTTAGGACGCTCATCTTACACTATGGACTGCAGGATGACATCCACCACGATTCAACACATGAGTGTGTGTGTGTGTGTGTGTGTCTGTGTGTGTGTGTGTTTGTGTGTGTGTGTGAGAGAGAGAGAGAGAGAGCGCTTTCGTTAGGCAAAATCATTTTCCTGCTCGGTGCATGCCCGATATTGTTATGTAGCAGTCGCTCATTCTGACCTGTGAAGTCACCGTCACGGTCATTCAGATCTGCATGCTCACAGTACCAGAGAAAGGAGTTCCAAGACCACCAGAGATGTTCTGGAATTAAAAAACAACAACAAAAAAAATCTTCCTTTCACTTGTCCGATACTGCAAGGATTAAAACATTCTGTCCGTGGCACTAGACTTTTTCAGGCGACGAGATAAAACAACATTCAGGACAAGGGAAAGGAAGGAGGAGTAATCACTTATCTCCTCAAATCAAGCTTCAAGATGGGTCTCCCTCACATCCAAGAAGTGGAAGAGTCCCTCCAGATAGTTTCAGGGCAAGAAAAGTATTCGGAAATGCTCCAGTCCATATCCGTCTGTCCTGCGGTGATCGTTCGGAAGGAAGACGGATCCATCGGGCTCGGTGGTCACTATTGTCGGAGTCAACGCATAGTTTCAACGCGCATCTTGCGTCGAATTTGAGAAGATAAAGGTGATTGCTCCTCCTCCTTCGTTGTCGTTGTCCTGAATGTTGTTTTTGTCTCGCCTGAAGGAGACCTAAGAGGTCGAAACGCGTCGTGTTTTGTCTTGTGATTGGGCTTTCCCTGATGTTTGGCGGATTTTCTGATATTTTTGTTGTTTGTAAATTTGGTTTGATTTCGTGCCTGGGGTCGCCTCCCTTTGGAACTATGGATAGGAAGAAGTTCCGGTCATAAGATGGGAGTGAAAGGTTATTCTTCACATTACTACTGCCCCCCCCGCCCCCCCCCACCCCCCCACCCCCCCCCCCCTCGCCTCTCACCCCCCGCACCTCCCTCCTTGCGCCTTGCTTCCCCCTGCCGACGATCCTGTGACTCCTTATGATTGTCACTGCCACCGTGAACCTATCTCGGCCTGTTCCACAGGTGCACTTCAGCTCGGATTTCCCGTTCTACGAGACCGTGGCGGGAGCCGGCCTCTTCCTGATAGCAGCCGTGGAGAAGACCGGCTTCGCCCTCATCTCCTTCTTCAGGCGGACCTCGCCCACCAACGGGTCAGAACACTCCGACACCACCCGGAACGACCAGGAGCAGCGCGCAGCCGAAGACGGCGCCCTGACGGCAGCAGGGGGGAACGTGGGGAGCTCCACCCTGCAGGCGTCCATCGCCAGCGGGTTCCACACCGTGCCAGAGTCCCCGCCTTTCACCGTGGCCACGAGGGGCGGCGCCAGGACGTACGGGGCCATCTCCGCCTCGGAGGCGGATCGGCCCCCGGTCCAGAACCCGGTCGATGACCAGCCGACGCCCATCTTGGAGACAGACCCTCTGTTGATGGTCTCGAGGCAACCCTCCGAGGGAAACGGTGCTCCAATGCGGAGGGCCCCCAAGACCATGGAGGACCTGTTCGTGAGGCCGGCCCCGGCAGTCGGCAAGGACGACAGCTCCAGGCTGAGCTCGTCCTTGACCTTGCCCTCCGGGGCCAAGACTGAGCCCAGGAGCTGCCAGAGCCTGACCTCTTCCTTGAACCACCGGTCAAGGTCCAGGGGTGTGTCGGAGGGGGATGCTGCTGCCCCCCGGGGGGACGGCGGATCCGGAGCAGGCGGCAATGAATGGGGAGCGGGGAGCACCATCACCACCACCACAGTCTGGTGGCGTCCACCGCCTGTCAGCCTCAGGACATCTCGGAGGTAAGGGCCGTGCCACTTGCACCTCAGAACGATAACTTCTCCGCCTTTAGGTTCGTGTCTTGTCTTTGTATTACTACAGGACCTGCCTGCTAGCAAAGAACGGCGGTGCACATGTTGTTGGTTCCGCGTGTGTCTGTCTGTCTGTCTGTCTGTCTGTCAGTTTGCATGCAGTATGACTAGAAAAAAAGACATGTATGAACGTGCATATGCTTATCTATGCCAACGACGCAAGTTAGATATTCACAACATGTCTTGCGTACATTTGCTTACTTTTGTCATGACACAAGATAGATAATTTTATTAGATATTCACAACTTGTATGACGTATATTTATTAACCTTTGTCACTGATGCAGGTTAGTTATTCACAGCATATATTAATGTGCATTTGCTTACCTATGACCTAAGGTAAATATTCGCAACATGCATTACGTGCTTTTGCCTACATAATGTCTATGACGCAAATTGGATATTCACAACATGTATTATGTGCATGTACTTACCTATATCACAAAGGTAAGTTAGTTATCCACAACATATATAACGTGCATTTGCTTCCCTATGTCCATGACCCAAGTTAGATATTCGCAGCATGTGTTGCGTGCATTTACTTGCCTATATCACTGATGCAGGTTAGTTATTCACAACATATATTAATGTGCATTTGCTTACCTATGTAAATGACGCAAAATAGATGTTCACAACACGTATACGTGTATTTGCTTACCTACAGACTTCAACATAAGTTAAGGACCGCTTTGCAATCTGTCTGACAAATGCAACACGCGCGAAACCAAAAATGTTTCATGTGTACAGATATTTAATTGCAACCCTTGTGAATCAAATTAAAGCAATTTCATTTGGATTGCGTAATGTTTTTGCAATGATAAAGCAATGTAAAGAGACCCACCCTGGGAAAAGAAAATCCACACAACATGTTTCTTTAATCTGTTCAAAAACGGATGTGTCCACCCCGGGCAGCAACACAAACGAGACAGCGCTGCCTCATGGAGTTGATGGTGTTTGCGATGACGGCCTGGGGGATGTTTTCCCACTCCTGTCGCAGGACGTGCAGCAGCTGTTCCCGATTAGCTGGACGTGGGCGGTTTGCATGGACTCGCCGGCCAAGTTCTCCCCAGATGTTCTCGATTGGATTGAGATCTGGACTGTTCGCAGGCCATGCCATCCTGGTGATCCAGGCTTCCTGAATGAAAGTGTTGACAGCCCTGCAGCGGTGTGGTGTGGCGTTGTCATCCTGGAGGACAGCTTGGGGTCCGATCTGCAAGAGGGTCGCTGTGACCAGAGGCTGTAAGATCTCCTGCTGGTAGCGCTGCCCATTGAGCATGCCCTCCACATGGTAGAGAGGAGTCCTGTAGTGTCGGCTGATGCCTCCCCAAACCATAATGGAGCCACCTCCAAAAGCAGCCGCCTCCTGGATAGCATCATCTTGAAGCTGCTCCTGTGGGCGCCGCCACACCCTGATGCGGCCGTCTTTGGGGCTCACCATGAAGCGCGATTCGTCGGTGAACAGGACATGGCCCCAATGAGCACGAGTCCACCTCAAATGGTCCTGGCACCAAGCAAGTCGGCGTGCCCTGTGACCTGCAGTCAGCATGGGCTTATT
>JADBJO010003217.1:198813-226313 GCA_016801955.1 Conus betulinus
CCACATTGTCAGACTGAAGTGCTAATGGTGGTTGAGCTTCGTGCTCGGATTTTTGCTTGGACTTTTCACAATTTTTTTTCAGTAAAATCAATTTTGAGTATACTGCATTGTCTTCTCCTGTTCCAGATGCAAACGAGTTTCTTCTGTAACACCAAGCAACCAAACAGACGCAAACAAATTCCTTGTGTGCACTCTTTCCCTCTCTAAATCACACCGAACAAAAACTCCACGTCATTTTTTTTTTACCTCAAAAGGCACTATTTTTTTATTTTCATAAAATTTACACAGGTCTCCAAACATCAGAATCTCTTTAACAAAAAAAAAAAAAAAGAACAAACAAAAAAACCCCATCAACCTCTCTCATTCAACATTAGAGAGAAAAAAAAAATATATCAAACTGGGCATTTTCTCCTTCACACTCACAAAAAATAAGACTATTTGGAACCAGGAGATGGTAAGGGACAAGAGGGATAACTCTGGAAAAAAAAAAACAGCTACAACGCCAAAGACGGTGGGCAAGTTAAAGCATCTCGTCACGAAGAACCGGGAAGGAAGGGCAGGAACATCAACAAGGGAGGGCACAAATGTTAACAAGGGGAGGTCACAAACCTTCACTTGAATTTTGTTCTTTTTACCATGTAACACTTGTACACTTTGTCTACTATGTTATACTTGATTGATCCAGTTTTTACTCCCTGGAACAAGTAAACTCTTATCAAAATGTCTGCTACCATGACGGTAGGAAAAACAAGTTTACATCATTTTCAAATTAGCACTGCTAATATCTGGACTGAGTCTACCATATTTGAACACCTAAGCAAATATTTGAAAGATGAATGTATGACAATGCACAAAATCTGAATTTCACTACTCTATATACAACGGTGCATGAATATATCGGAATCGCAAGTTTGAATATGATGGAAACATAGAATGTACAATAAAATTAATTAAAAAAAAAAAAAAAGGGATGAATACATAAACAATGGTGCAAAGTAAAATCTTTTTTTTTTTTCTAAATGAAAAAAAAGAACGAGGAAAGCCCATTATTAAATTCTGTTGATTCTACACAGCATAAACCCCTGAACGAAAGAAAGCCAAACAATGAACAGCAGTTAAAAATAGAGGCATGCACAAGTTGTGAATGACAAAGATGAAGAAAGAAAGAAAGAAAGAATAACAAATCAACACCTGACAAACGGGGAAAACTGGATAAGGATAATGAAAGCAATAATGGAAGTATGGAGCTACACTATACAATAGACAGCTGGACATTCAATGGCTGAAGAATGACAGATAGTACAGCAATAGCCCCCAAAAATATTCAGATACTGTGTTAAGACAGAACGGATCAATATGTTCACAAAACCAATGTACAATTCCTGAAAAAAGTTACTTGCTAAATCAACCTTCAAGGGCTTGTATAATATGCAAAAAGTGTAAAAGATGGGTACAGACAACAACACATTAACTGAACTACAATTCAACTTGAGAAGAATCACTGCACAATTATGCACAGAGTCAGAAAGAGTAGCAAAAAACTGCACAACGTACCTGTACTACTGTGTGGAAACTAGAGGCAGAGGGATATAGCACAAATAATTTATGGTTTATGAAGCATACACCACGAACAGGTGTTTAACATTTCAAGTGTAGTAACAGCTGAACGACACAAAAACACAAACACTAAGAGGACAGAGAGACGCACAGCGATGTGACAGGGGAAAAAAGCCCAAAGAAATGCAGTACACTGAGAATGAGATACCTTGAAAGATGGTGATAGATACATAAATGGCATGTCAGACAAGGAAGGAATAATGCAAGTTGTATTCAATGAAATTTTGACCTTCTCCCAGAATATTCACCTGATAAAGCTCCCATCACCTTTTGAAGCCTCGCACACTTTTTCACAACTGCGCTGGCTAAATTTTCTTTTTAACAAGGGAACAAATATTGAGAAACAATTTCAATGTGTCGGCATGAACGGTAGTAGTTAAACAGTTAAAGTGCAAATACATTCATGAGCAGGACAAGATAAACACTGAACTGCTAGTCACGTTACAATGAGGAGTGCAACACACAAGTACCACAATGATTAAGATATCTTACAATAAAAGGGTTTGACAACTTCAAAAAGATCCTAAAACAATGACTGAAAAGAGCCGACACATGACTCATCATCAACAGTACTCTTAAGAATAACATGTGACTACCTACACATAACAAGGAAGGTTTCTTCATGCTAAACAACAGACACATAATTTCAATGCATACTATGTAGAATTACGGAAATCTCATAAAGCAAACAAAAAAACCAAAAAAAGTGAATTTTAAAACTGGCAAACCAATCGCTAGCAGAGAAAGAGAGAGGATTAAAACACAGGGCAAGAAAAAAAAACAATGCAGGCAGAAAAAAATACACAAAAAAAAAGGGGGGGGCCCAGTTTTCATCCACAGATGCTGTACAAATAATCAGATGTATGCATGTACTGTGGCATGCTGCTATCAGGCCAGCTGCCATGCCGTACAGTAACACAAGACACTAAAGTCATGAAACCCTTCACTTCACCTCCACCAAAGTGTTTTATAAGAGAAAAAAAAAAAAAGAAAAAGAAAAAAAAAAAAGCCTACCACCTTTCCAATCTTCCTCCAGTCTGGTTTTCAGCAAGTCTGGACATTTGATGTTCCTGCCTGTCCAGGCCAACAGGAGGGTGAAAATGAGGTGCCAGGCGCTAGTAGGAAGTTCATGCAGGGTGACAGTGTTAGTGCAAGCACTTCCCCCCTCGAGCACGTCTCACCTGAATCTTAAAAAGTTTTAAGAACTGTACTTGCTTAACATGAACAAACGAATCACAAGACAAAACATGAGGCGTTTCGACCTCTTACGGCTTCTTCAGGCAAGATAAACAACACGCAGGACAACAAAAATGAATGAGTAATCACTTAACAAATTCATCTTCGTTTTCGTTATCCTGAGTGTCATTTATCTTGCCTGTAGAAGACCTATGAGGACGAAAGGCGTCCTGTTTTGTCTTGTGATTTGCTTGTTCATGTTTGGTAGATGCAGTACCTTAACTTCCTAAGATTTGTTTAGATTTCCGCCTGAAGTCGCCTCACTTTGCAACTAACATGTCTTGCAGGTTTAAAGAGCCTTTCAACTGAGTCAGTACCATCCACACTCCTTGCACCCACCAGCACAATGGTACAGCACATCACAGAGGCATGGTGCACATTTTGCATCTTCAACAGGTTTCCAGTATACTTAAAAGTGTTTGAACATGTACAGAGGAACCCCATCATGGAGATATCTAACATCTATTTCGTTACATCAACACAGGGCATCTTAACTGGGATATACCATTCAGAGAAGGACAACAATGTTGCAGACAAAAAGGGCGGGGCTGTTGAGGAGGATTGGCTGTAATGTCAACTTGGACATGGTACATTTGCCTGAAGTGCCACACCTGACAAAGCCCCTTTCATTGTGTTCATTCACTGCAGTCATAACCATACTGGTCAATGGACACACAGTTTAGTCCTTTGTCATGAACCTGAATCCATCGATACAGACTCTGTCATTAACCTGAATCGATCAATACAGACTCTGTCATTAACTGAATCGATCAATGCAATCAATGCAGACTCTGTTATTACCCTGAATCGATCAATACAGACTCTGTACAGACTCTGTCATTAACCTGAATCAATCAACACAGACTCTGTTTGTTATTAACCTGAATCCATCAATACAGACTCTGTTATTAACCTGAATCCATCAATACATACTGTTTGTCATTAACCTGGCCCAATCAATACAGACTCTGTCATTAACCTGAACCAATCAATACAGATTCTGTCATTAACCTGAACCAATCAATACGGACTGTTTGTCATTTACCTGAATCCATCAATACAGACTGTGTTTATAATTAACCTGAATCCATCAATACAGACTGTCATTAACCTGAATCCATCAATACAGACTGTGTTTATAATTAACCTGAATCCATCAATACAGACTGTCATTTACCTGGATCCATCAATACAGAATCTGTCATTAACCTGAAACCATCAATAGACTGTCATTAATTTGAATCCATCAATAGACTGTCATTAACCTGAACCCAGCAATACAGACTGTCATTAACCTGAATCCATCAATGCAGACTCGTGTCATTAACCTGAATCCATCAACAGACTGTCATTAGCCTGAATCCACCAATACAGACTGTCATTAACCTGAATCCATCAATGCAGACTCTGTCATTAACCTGAATCAATCAATAGACTGTCATTAACCTGAATCCATCAATACAGGCTGTCATATACCTGAATCCATCAACACAGACTGTACTGGGTTCCATTTCCAATCTCTGCTACCCAGGTGATCTAAATCTGACACTGGCATTGCAGATTTCTACTGGGCCTATGTCATAGTGCTTAAATCATATAATCCGGACCCGCTTACAATAACATTGAATATTTAGCTGCCGATAGGAGTTTTAAAAAAAAAACAGCCTCATTCACAAGAAAAAAAAAAAAAACCAAGAAAAAAAAACCCTTTACTATGTGACCATGAGAAAGATTCATCAACATCTTCAATCTTGCCTTCCCTCTATTGCAGCTTATGTGTAGCATACAACTAACACCAGTGCCTGTTGCATGGACTACAGCATATTGGAAAGTGGTTTACGGGCTGTAGTCCTGTTTACAATGAACCTCCACCTCCAGTGAGAGCAAGGGGACAAGAGAGCTACTGAGCATAATGCTGACATCAGCAGAGCACATGAAGAGGTGGGCGATGAAAAATTCCATGCTGGGGTGCCTGGAAGATGCAGCACCAAGAACAGCTGAGCAAGCCCCTTGGTGAACAAGGCTGTTCCATAATGCTGAGACCACTGACCATCCCATCCAACGGAAGATAGGCTGGCCATGGATGGGAATCCTCGTGGGGCAGTGTCGTCTGACAACCTGAAGGATGGGGAAGGTGAAAGGTGAAGAACAAATTCGAGGAAGAAGACAGGGACTGGCTTTTACAGGATGTCTTCACGAGCTGTGCTGCCCTTCAAAGCTGTGCAACAAAGGCTTGCTTTTCCCGTTACATGCTCCACTCGTTCATACTTATAAGCTTTTGATGCAACAGTCTTTGGAATCTTACTCATAGAATCTTTTAAAGCAAGGGCTTCAGCCTCTCAATTCTTGCTGAAAGACACATATTTGAGGTTAGATGCCCAACTCTTTTTTTTTTTTTTTTAAAATTCTGATTTTTTTTTTTTCAAAGTTAGCTGCCCCAGCTTTCAAATCTTACAGTTAATTTTTTTGTGATTATTATGGCAGTAAACAGTCCTCCCAAATAATTCAGATTATTACACTGCTTTGACCAATCCTGTCTTCCTTCATTTACAGCTTTTCCTCTTTCATTGGAAAAATGCGTCTCACAGTGTTCCACTGGGCCTGTCCTCAACAGTGCTTCCAATGGACGAATTCAGACGATCATGCAGCCCATTGTCTTCAGTTCAAATTAACATCACTTCTTTTTTAAATGAGATTTCATTCTCTTACAGAACTCTGCATAACATTTAGGAACCAAGTATAAATGTGACCAAAAGAAAATGTAAAAATGGTAGGCTGTGAAAACTGCAGGTTTTTTTTTTGGTGGTGCCCACTGGTCGAAGTCTGATATGTCTTGTTTTTTCTTCTTTCCCATTTTTTCATCTAATTAAAAAAAAAAAAAAATGTAGCAGAAACATCAGCAGAATCATTCTTGTGGTAGAATTGATGGCAACATACTGAGAATTTTTCGCCGCTGAAATTTGTACAGCAGAATTATAAGCCTGTCTGAATAGCATTTTTTAACAGACACATTAAATATTCATGGTCCAAAGAAACGGCTTGTCATCACACGTGTTGCAAACACACTGTCACTTAGTCTTCTTCCAACAATGATCAAAAAAGAAAAAAAAAAAAAGCCAACACGACTATTAAGATCAACAAAAAGCATAGGTAACAGCAAACATAATACCCACACAAACGCACCTAGCAATACAGTCCCAGTGACAAAGAATTGTAATGTATCTGACACTGGGATTGGTAATATAAACAAAGCAAAAAAAAAAAAAAGGCATACCCTCCATAACTGGGCTTGGTAACAAACGCAAAGCAAAACAAAGGCATACCTTCCATAACTGGAGTTGGTAATATAAACAAAGCGAAACAAAGGCATACCTTCCATATAAACTACACCCAGACCACCAGCCAAACAAAGGCAACAGCAATGGGACCACATACACAGCGCACCATTGAGAAATTCAAGGGGTATAACCCTGACAAGGCAGCACACCGTGGGCAAGGTGCATTATCCCTGCCTGTGGAGACTAGGGGGTGCACGGCTGAATGAGCGTCGGTGAGTATTCCATGCAGAGCATGTGCAGTCGCACTGAGATTCCGTCTCCATGACACCATGTGTGCACGCATGCATGTGCACAAGCGTGTGTGTGCGTGCGCATATGTGTGTGTGTGTGTGTGTGCACGCACATGTGTGCACACGTGCGTGCGTGTGTCCAGTATACACTGTCACATGTCCAGGACAGCGCAGTCATAAAGCAAGTGACAAGATGCATGATACATAATACTGTACCCCCTCCCTCCCCCCCATGCCATACGTTTTAAGCCTACAAAAGAAAAATTGGCAACAAAGCATCAAAGTCTTGTCTCCTCAGCACCGCTACCTCTTATTTCCTCTCATCAAATTTTACATCACCAGCTGGCAACTTGGCCAGGGGACAGAGAGATAGACAGAAAGAGAGAGAGAGAGAGAATGTGTGTGTGTGTTATAAAGAATGGGGTAAAAGCAATTGTCCCTAAGACGCGGAGACTAAAACAGTATACAAATTTCATTGGGCACATGCTCGCACCCACATGCCCCAGTGCTCGGGATGTTGACCACAGACACGCAGTGAGTGGCCTGTCCACTTCCAGCATGGGCACATAGCGAAGAACACAATTCCACACCTAGTTCTATCACCATCCCCACACAGCGGAGGCTCCGTCTCAGAGCTGTCTTCAAGCAGGGAATCAAAGTCCCTTCCTACCAATAAAGAAACAAACAGCACTCGCTACATTCCCATGTTTACACCTGGTGGATTACAATACGGTAGTTATCAAAACTACTGACATTCTAAGAGCTGATAATCCTACGGTGTGCGTGCCAAAGGCTCCAGGCACACCTGCTTCATTTTTTCTCTACCAGATTACAAGCAAAGTACAACATTACTGGGGAAAAAAAGACCCATTTAATAATACCCAGTTTGCCAGATAACCACAGAGAAGCCGTGACTTTGACAGAGAATTGTGACTGGTGATAAAAAAAAGAAAGTTTACAAAATTTTTTACAACAGGGATATGAATTATAATCTGAAGAGCAGGAAGACACCAGACCACAGAAACAAAAGACAAAAATTAAAAAAAAAAAAAAAAAAAAAGAGGGGGTAAGGCTCAAAGAGTGTGACTCAGAAAAGAATAAGCGATGAGCTTGGTACTTCCTGATGGCTGGCATACGATTTGTACCCAACTCCCAGAAGACTGCCATACAATTTGTACCCACCTCCCAGAAGACTGCCATACAATTTGTACCCACCTCCCAGAAGACTGCCATACAATTTGTACCCAACTCCCAGAAGACTGCCATACAATTTGTACCCACCTCCCAGAAGACTGCCATACAATTTGTACCCACCTCCCAGAAGACTGCCATACAAGTTGTACCCACCTCCCAGAAGACTGCCATACAAGTTGTACCCACCTCCCAGAAGACTGCCATACAAGTTGTACCCACCCTCCCAGAAGACTGCCATACAAGTTGTACCCACCTCCCAGAAGACTGTCACACAATTTGTACCCAACCCCCAGAAGACTGCCATACAAGTTGTACCCAACTCCCACAAGACTGCCATACACTTGTACTGAACTTCCAGAAAACCATGACATAATTTGTATTGAACTACTAGAAGACCACCATACAATTTGTACTGAACTTCCAGAAAGCTGGCATACAAATTGTACCCAACTTCCAGAAGACTGCCATACAATTTGTAATGAACTTCCAGAAGACCATGACATAATTCGTATTGAAGTTGAACTATCAGAAGACCACCATACAATTTGTATTGAACTTCCAGAAGATCGGGATACAATTCGTATTGGACCACCTAAAGACTGTGATACAATTTGTACTGGACTTCCAGAAAGTTTTGGGATACAATTTGTACTGTGAAAGCCTCCCACACAGGCCAGCATAAAAGACACAGGACACAATGTCGAAGGTTCGTTATCTAAACCTGAAGACCAAGTTTCAAACTTAATACAATGCCTTCATTTAGGACAACAGAATTTCTGAAGCATGTGTGTGGAGCTAAACTGAAATCTGGTTTCTCTGAATATCCTCTCTTGCTCTCTCTCTCTGTTTACAACTGTCCCTTTCTTCTGTAAATTCTAAATATGTGTCTGCAAAAAGTATATAGCATTACTTGAACTGTTCATGCATTCATAGGACTTAGTCATTTCTGTGTGAAATTTCAAGTGTTAATTTTTGTTTGCGCTTTCAAATAAATCTAGGTTCCATCCAAGCTTTTCTAAAGGACTACAGGAATTTCAAGGTCACAGCCAATGTAGTCATGCGCATAAATGTGCACACACACACGTACACACACACACACACACACACACACACACACACTAACATGTAAGTAAGCAAAAAGCATTTCATACAAGCCCAAGACTAGCGCTGTGCTGTAAACCCTTCAAGTCTAAAATATTTACAGAAAATATCAGTATATATTCTCTCTTCAAACCTCAAGCTCTCAAAATCAAAATATTTAAAACAGATTTCCATTATTTACAGGAATTACAGTGAACTGTATGTCTCATTTTTATGCTCCAATTCTTAAAAATCAAACAAAGAACAGCACTTCATTAGTCGCTCACAAGAGACACCATGCAAACTTCCTTGCATGTCAATGCTCTTGTGCACACCTGAAGAATGAAACACACCCTACTGTTCTCTGAAAAAAATTGTCTCTTTCTTGTTCAACATTCTGAAGACTCTTTCCCTCGTTTCCAGAGCGTGTGTTTTTGAACATTTGAAAGGCTCTTTCGTCCATTTTCATGCATTAATGATTGATATTCACAACACTCTTTCTCTTCTTTGCATGCTTTAGTGTTCAACCTTCTCCGTACTCTCTGTTTCCTTGCTTTAGAGTTCAACCTTTGCCGCACTCTCTTGTTTCTTTGCTTTAGTGTTCAGCGCTCACAACTCTTTCTCTCATTTTCATGCTTTTGTGTCAACAGTTAAAAACATTCTTTCTCTTGTATCCATGCTTTAGTGTTCAACATTTGAAACATTCTTTCTCTCGTGTCAATACTTTTTGTGTTCAACTCTAGAAACTGTTTTGTTTCCACACTCTAGTGTTCAACATTCAAAACACTTTCTCTCCTTTCTATGCTCTAGCATTCAATACCCAGCGCAATATTTAATCATCAGCAATCATTCAAACACCACTGGCTTTCATTTGCCATCTCTCTCTCTCTCTCTCTCTCAAAGTTAAAAAAGAAGAAAAAACAGAAAAGAAAGAAAAAGGAAAAGAAAGTGATCTGTAACAATGAATGCATCCAACATGTTATACACCAATTCATCGCCAATATGCCATGTCTTCTTCGTTGCCATTATCCATTTCCAAGCCACACTCAAGTAACATTCCTTGTATCAGTCCTCTTCAATAAAGTATGTTCCTTACTTCAAATGTATCAAGAGGCAAGGGTGCCTCCTCTACAAATCAAACACCACTAAATCACCAAAGCATTAAAACTGATTCAAAGCTCTGGAGAAAATCATGGACTGCAGAATTTTCTCGTAGAACAGATCGGCATTTGATCAAGTCATCATTTGTACCCCTTTTACAGACTCTTTGGACGTATGTTTTATTCCTCCTTAATAACCTGTGTCTCATTGGGGCTGTTTACACGAGGAGTTTACTTCCCATGTTGTGAAAATCATTGGAATACAGCATTTCAGGCTAGGCTCTTAAGTCGCTGTCTTACGGTCTTACTGTAAAGCATTGCTTTTTCCTTCTCCATTTTCATTTCTATTATCAAGTGAAGGTAAAAATTTGAAAACATAAAAAAAAAGATGTTCTTAACCGAAGGTAAAAATGTTAAAACAAAGTACATGGTAACAGAACAGAAGCTGCAATAACTGGAATGAAAAGATGCAAGCCGTTAACTGCCCTCTTTTTTTTTCCAAACCATTTTGAGAAATCTTTGCAAATATATATATATTTTTCACTGTACACACCATTTCTACTTTAAACAGCAGATGACACAGATTTGAAGATCGTTCCAAAAAAAAAAAGAAAACTTTTTTATACTTCAGATTCAATTTCATAAATACTGTTCCATGTACATACATGCACATGCCCATCTTTGTGCATGTGTACTTTATGTATGTTCATAGATACATGCACATGCATTCTATCCCGAACGGTCAGAATATCCTGAGGAAAAGCGTTTGTACCTCAGACACACAAGCACTGCCCTATCGTAGGAAATATGTTGAAACAACAACAAGAAAAGCAAAACATGTTCATGAACATCAATACAACACTCCTTTTAACAAACATCAGGGACAACACACTAAGAACAGTAACTCATCTCTCTGATGCAATAATCAACAGACAGAACATCATACACCTTCCCCCAAACCCTATGCAGGCAGACACTGCAGCGGTCCTGACACCTGCCTCCTCACTCTCCATTGTGATTATGCATCGCGCATACATCTAGCTCACCCTCGTTCCCCTCACACAATAAAGTGCTTGACCTGTGTCAGCCAGAAAGAGGACAGGCCTCTCTCTCCCTTTGTCATGTAACCCCAGCTTTATCAAAGACTTTGGACAGTTTCACGCGACCATGAAGAGACCAACACAGGGATCGTGTGCACACGCTGCACAGAACGATGAGCCTGAGGTCGTCGCCTCACTCCCTGACCACTAAACCCTATTTACTTCTATTATTAGTTCTGTTGTTACAGCCCGACTGACCACACATCATGGCCTTTGAAGGACCGTCGACCTGTCGGAGGGTGGGAGGGTGGTGACAGGGGTGGGGGAGGGGGGAGGTGGGGTGGGGTGAGGTGGGGGGGGTGGGGAGTTTTACTGAAAAACAAAACAAAAACCAACTAAACACACCAGTTACACACTGCTAGTACGTGTTACTATAGTAGCTGAACTATTAGCATCTTTCTAAGGCTGACGACATTAGGTTGTGTTGGGAGATCCAGCTTGATCTGGGACTCCAAGACAAAAAACATACAAAACACACACACTTAACACACACACACACACACACACACACACACAGAGGAAAACAAACAAATAAACAAAAACCACTACCACCACCACCCCTATTTAAACCCACAGAATGACTGAAAAACAATGAAATACCTCAAAAAGACATGAAAAACTAAAAGCCACGTGGGCAAGCAGACAACAGAACCAACAGCAGGTTTGTCTACTCTGAACTGTGCACAAAGCCTCCATCAACCGGTCACAAGACTGACACTGTGCACAAAGCCTCCATCAACCGGTCACATGACTGACACTGTGCACAAAAGCCTCCATCAACCGTCACGAGACTGACACTGTGCACAAAGCCTCCATCAACCGGTCATGAGACTGACACAAAAAAGCTGGCATGTTCTTCATTTGTGACCTGTGAAAAATGCATCTGAACTCAGTACACACAGAAGAAAACGTCACAAAGTAAGCGAAACCAAATCCAATATGTAACAGGGAAGAAAGGGAAGAAAAACAAAAAAGATATGGTGAAAAACAGAGAGAGAAAAGAAGGCTATGATCACAAAACTTCCAAAATTTGTACCACCACCACCACCACCCCCCCCTTTACTGCCACTCCAGGGGGCTTGAATATTATCAGTCTGTACACACATTTGAAGGGGAATAACCACACTTCATGTGAAGTTTAAAGGTGTCAATGGTTCCACTGTGTCAACAGACAGTGTTCCCATCTGGAACTCTCTCTCTCTCTCTCTCTCACACACACACACACACACACACACACACACACACACACACACACACACACACACACACACACACACACACACACACACACACACACACACACACACACACACTACACACACACACACAATCTGGTAGCTTGATTCAGATCGATGTACCTGAAATTGGCTGTTGGAACTTTACTTTTTTTTCCCCTGGAAAACAGTGTGTTTTCCTCAAACACTGGTATCTTTCAGAAACTTGTTGTTGACAAATTCTAGAGTCAATGCTGGCAATGACATGCCTTTGGGGATAATACTATGGTAGCATTTTCTTTAGTTTTATCATCATCTCTATAGTCCAGCCAATCCCAACAAGCCTTTTGACGGCTGTCAAAGCGATATTAAAAAAAAAAAAAAAATTTAAAACAAAAAAAAAAAAAAACCTGCCAAAAAGTCGCATCCTAAACAGGGCAGATTACTTGGAAAAAAAAAAAAAAGAGTATATCTTAAAAAACAAAAGCAAACCCCTGACATGGTAGCTGAGGGCCGGAATAGCTCAGCTGGTAAAGTGCCAGACTCGTGATCCTAGGGTCGCAGGTCCGAACCTCAGTACAGGGGGATTTTTCCCTTGGAGTTAACATGGTTCTGACTCCATTCCCCCTACAGTCCTTCAAATGAGACTATAAACCGAGGATCCATGTGTGAACGCACGCATAACATCTTGCACAAACGTCAAATCCCATCACCAACTTTCAGGAGAGAAGGCCAGTTTGGCTGTTGGTATGGATGACACGTTACACATAGCATGCACCTTCCCCGAAGATGGAGTATGGCTGCCTCGATGGTGGAATAAAAAACGGTCACACACACACAAAACTCCACTGTCTGTCTATACAGGCAGTGTCCGTAGGAGTATCAGCCTGCATACGCAGAAAGAAAGACAAGGTAGCTAAACTCTTGATATCCTTATACAGCTGATAAAACCAGGCTGTACTGACAGTGCCAGACATCTCTCTATCCCCAATGAAAACACTATGAACAACATAATGACATACATCTCTGTACGTATCACACCTTACATCTCTGCTCCACGGATCAGGTAGCTGACCTCTTCACTGATCTACAAACATACAGGCTTACATAGTTACAATCTGCATGGGATACAACTCTACAGCTTCACTGATCACCTCCACAGTTTAGCACCACACAGCAATCAATACTCAGCAAGGGACACAACTCTTCAGCTTCACTGATCACCACCACCACAGTTTAACAGCACAAAGCAACCGACCAACACACTGAGTGGTAACACCACCACAGTTTAACAGCACAAAGCAATCGACCACACACACAAACAGAGAGGTCTGGTACCTCAAACTAAACCAGACCATAATTTTTTCTCACAACCCCTCCTCCCCACATGCCCCCCCCCACCTCCTTCCCCTATCCACTCACTCCCCTGCCATCTCCTCTCCCTTCCACATCATCCCCAGCGATGTTATGGGACTTAGGCTCCAGAATAGGGTGAAAAATACTTTGATAAGAACACAGGACCGACATCATGCCCTGGAGTTTTGATATATTAAGAATCTATGACTTCAGAAGAATGGGTCCGCATGAACATGGACCTGGACATACATACAATGCATCCCACCTTCAAACACACAAACAATACATCCAACTTCACTGATATAGAACATTTTCCACTTGCACCTTAGATGAAAATCGTAATGTCTAGCTTCTGCGCTTTTTCTTACTCTACACAACGTTCTCTTTAATTCACTGTACAGCAATCTGCCCCTGGGTAATGGTAATATTGCTTATAGCCCAGCCGACTGCAAAGGGCCATATCAGGGCTGTCACCACGTTGAAGTCAACTCACCAGTCATTTCATTCACACACAACTCTCAAAATACATCTTCCCAAAAAATGCACCCAAACCTTGTTAAAAATATTTCCATAAAATCTCAGATCCAATGAAAAATGTTGATGTCTTTCAAGAATTTCAAAGATCGCATCAGGTGGAACATCTCTGAACAAGATTTTCATAGAATCTGCTGTAAAATGTTTGTGTCTCACATCATGCAAGTCCCAACCATCTAAAAGAACACGTTTCATTTTGAGTGGTACATGACATGGAATGCACCTCAGAGCTTCTTCACTCTTTAAAAAGGTATGAATGAGAAAAAGCAAAAGTTGGCAGTAGAAGAGCATCTGGGAGTCATGACCTGGATGCATGGGGGGGGGGGGGGGGGGGGGGGGGGGCTCTTCTCTGAAGACCTTCTGTTGTCACGCTCTCCCTAGTGTTTCTTCCTACTACCTGCCACCCAAACTCTGAGCACTGTGTGAGAGAGAGTGTGTGTGTGTGTGTGTGTGTGTGTGTGTGTGTGTGTGTGCCACTGTGTGCATGTGTGTCTGCAAGCATGTCCTTTCTTACATGTGGGCGTTTGCGTGTGTGCTCGCACGTGTGTGTGTGTGAACATGTGCACACATTTAATTCTTGAAATGCTTCACACAATGTGTGAAAAAAACTTTGCACAGAATGTGAAATGTAGAGCTGAAAAAGCACCCATCACAATGAACAGAATCATCACCACTGCAACATACGTACACATCCATAACAAAAATGCAAAAAAAAACCCCCCACCCCCACCCCCACCCCCCCAAAAAAAGTAAATAATTCAGTTTTAGTTAGATTTGAATACTACAGCCCAGCTGACCACATAGGGGCCTTTTCAGGGCTGTCACCATTGTGGAGTGGAAGGGGGGGGGGGGAGGAGAAGCCTCATCCTGAGAAAGAACAAAGACAATATCGACACATTTCCATCAACTGGTACTACTCAACTTTAACTACAAATATCCTTCAGGTAGCTAACGCTAGGAGAGGCCAAGGATGCTAGCCATTTGGCTTCACTTGTCGCCCATAGTTTACAAAACCGTAACACTCACAAAAAACAATGATACGACAATAACAAACCAAACGCAATGGAAAGCACACAGAGAGTTGCACGGGGCACACAGACACTGCAGAAATGAACAGTGTGCACCAATGCCTGACCTTGTCGCAAAATTACGATGATGCTGGCACGCTGAAATTGTGACCAGAGGAAAGAAAGTATAGAAGTCTTTCAAGAACAATAAAGTTAAAAGAATGGGCCAGAAAGGTGTGAAAAAAAGAGAGAGAACAGCTGATGGGGTGAACAAAAAAAGGGATGAAAACAAAAAAAAAAAAAAAAAACAAAAAAAAAAAAAAAAAGGGCAGAGTCAAAGAGAGAGGAAAGAGGAAATGGTTGGCACGGAACTTCCAGAATGTAAACGATACAGGTAGGCATCCCCCTGAAGGCATGCACCTTCCATAAATAACCCTATACCAGAAACTAAACACACACTTCAGCATAAAAACTTTATTACACACATGTGTGTGTCTTGTGCGCATCACTCTGTGTGTGTGTGTGTGTGTGTGTGTGTGTGTGTGTGTGTGTGTGTGTGTGTGTGTGTGCATGTGTGTTTGTGTGCGCGTGCGAGTGCAGGTGTGTGTGTGCGGGGTGTGCATGTGTGTCTGTGTGCATGTGTGAGTACATGCGTGTATGTGCATGCGCACGTGTGTGCGTGCGTGCTCAAGAGTGTGTGTGAGCAACATGCATGTGTATCATACTCCCGTTCTGACACGTTTCTTTCAACGACTTCAGATCTGTAGATTACTACCAGGCAATCTGATTCAAACACGCCTCACACCCGCACACACGTGTGTGCTTCATCCCTGCTGTGTTACATTAATAAAATACACCGCTTCAATGCTCAGTCATGCACAGGCGGAGTTGAAATGCAAAGACACGGTGGATGACCAAGACTGAACAGAAAAATCCATGAATCAGCTTGGCAACTGCTTCAAACTGCTGTAAGTGTAATATACCCTCTCTTGACCGCACACTGTCAGTGGTCGTTGGATTGAGATGAAAGAGACACAGACAGGCTGTAGGTGGGGTGGAACGGGTTAGGTTGGTTGTGTACACACATGCACCTACACTGCACACAAACATACGTATGCACACCGATCACACATGCTCATGTGTTTGTGTGTACATGCATGTTCCACAGTCTTTTTACAGCCATGTATTTGCCAGCCACAAGCGCACCTGCAGTCGTCGTGGGCCTCTTCTTCTATAATCTTCGTCCTTGACGAAGCCAAGCCTGTATACTTAATATACATACCTATATGTATGGGCATGCAATCCATATCTGCATTACAAACACATTTCCTGACAAGCTAAAAAAAAAAAAAAAAAAGACTTGTACACAACTGTACATGTTTTCAGTATTGTTTTCAATTGATTTTTTTTTTGAAACAGTAAAAAATTTGTAAGCAAAACCAATACAAAGGAGGGGGAACATCATGGTTAGTATGCATGTGGTGCACACAGCCACATGCACACACACACACACACACACACACACACACACACACACACACACACATGTATACACACGACATGCTTCACCACGTGAGTGGTACATGAAAAAAAAACAATCACCAAATCTACATGCTTCAACCAGATTGCTCATCCTGCCACAGAACTTGCCGAGAACTAAACTCAATTCAAAACGCTCTCCGATACGTCAGAAGTATGTTTTAAGTGAATCTATGCATCAAACAACTGAACATTAAACTGTATGAACTTACATTACCAAGAACAAATTTTCTCTCTCTCTCTCACACACACACACACACACACACGCACACGCACACACACGCACACACACACACTCACAAGTACCATGTCTATAGTTAAATTATAAACTTAAAATCCAAAAACTGACTTCCGCTGAACACTTTAGGTACAGTTCATGTTCTAAGAGCCTTTGAATGCAAAACAACAAAACTGATATAAAA
Source organism: Conus betulinus (assembly GCA_016801955.1). Taxonomy (NCBI): domain Eukaryota; kingdom Metazoa; phylum Mollusca; class Gastropoda; order Neogastropoda; family Conidae; genus Conus; species Conus betulinus. The sequence goes on from JADBJO010003217.1 coordinate 215,781, forward strand.
CAAAAACAAAGAGGGAGAGTTTATAGCTATCTATGCAGTACAATAATGACACACAGTGAGATTTTTGGTCACCAAAATTTGATTTCAATTTGTACAAAGTGATTGCTTAGCATGCTACATTGGAACATTTCAGTTTATTAGGTCATAGTAATTTCAGAGTTGTGTATAAGTAAAAAAAATAAAAAGCATGTGAAACAAAAACCAAAACAAAACTGGTGGCAACTAGATCACACGTTTGGAATGCTTATAATAATGGCATCTTACCATTGTCACAGAAAGTGGGAGGAAAGGAAGGATACCAAGACAAAAGAAATATTTGTTTATTTTGATTGATGAAGTTACAGGCAGACCAGGGAAATGCTGTTAACACAGGCCAACTGCCCCTACGTGTATTCCTCTCCCATGAAGATGTGAAGACAGAAAGAAGAAGAGAAAATCTTGACCGTAGGAGTTGGAACAGGAGGAAAATGGGGCAAACTGACCTGAATGTGGTAACTGGTCCTTTGGGCGAGATTATATATATCCTGACCTTTTGGGCCCTAGGCCCTAGGATTATATATCCCGATGTTTCAGGTCCTAGGATTATATATCCCTGATGTTTTGGCCCTAGGATTATATATCCTGATGTTTTTGGCCCTAGGATTATATATCCTGATGTTTTGGGCCCTAGGATTATATATCCTGATGTTTCAGGCCCTGGGATTATATATCCTGATGTTTTGGGCCCTAGGATTATATATCCTGATGTTTTGGGCCCTAGGATTATATATCCTGATGTTTCGGGCCCTAGGATTATATATCCTGATGTTTCGGGCCCTAGGCCCTAGGATTGTACATCCCGACATTTCGGGCCCTAGCATTATATATTCCCGACGTTTCGGGCCCTAGCATTATATATTCCCGACGTTTCGGGCCCTAGCATTATATATTCCCGACGTTTCGGGATATATAATCTCATCCTAAGGTCCAGCTACCACATTCAGGTCAGTTTGACCCTTTTTCCTCCTGAAGAGAGAAAGACAAGAGGAGGGAAGCAAAAGAGAGAGAGAGAGGTGGGGGGAAGAGACAGAGACTCAGGGACAGAGACAAAAGGCCTTCGGTGAAGGTGGGGTGGGTGGTAGGGGGTGGGGGGATGGGGTGGTGGTGAGGTGCATGAACTGAGCACAGTCAAGGACTTGGACCATCAGGCAAACCTGATTTAAAAAAGAAAAAAAAAAAATTCAACGGTTCATTTTCTTTCTTTATAAATTGCACGGTTGCTCCTGGGCAACATTATATATAGAGATGCTGTTCAGCTGAGAAAAGCATTTTTGTACAGCATCTCTATCCTAAAATCATGGTCAGAAAGTACAGCCCCCCCCCCCCCCCCAAACACACACACACACACACACACACTCCCCCCCCATCCCCCCCCAGTGAATTTTTTTCTTTTTTTTGGTCTGTCTCATCTTCTTCCCTACCCTCTTCTGTGGCATTGCACCTTAGTTGCTTAATCTGGCGCCCCCCCCCCCCCCCCCCCCACCCCCACTTCCTACACAGCCACACACCTGGTCCTCCCCTCACATCCCCACCGATGATGTTGCATGGGAAGTGACCCATAGGAGGTCATCATGAGGCATCTTCACCAGAGGAAGCTCAAGCACTGCAGTCTCCATAAACCACACACAATACATACCTTTTTCTCTCTCTCTCTCTCTCTCTCTCTCTCCACACATGACGATCATCAATTAGGAACTACAAGCCTGTCTTTTTTTTTTTTCTTTCTTTTTTCCTTTTCTTAATTTCAAATTTTCCTTCAAGGTAGCCTAAAGGAATATATTCTTTAAAATGAATTACTCAGTTTTTGTTAAAAGTGTTTCACAATCACTTCGGACAGCTACGAGACTTCTTTTTTTGCAGATCAGTGTATGTAATAATAGACAGTGACAAAAAGCACACCTGTGCATCAAAGCGAACAGTGATGTTTGGATTTTTTTCTCCAATTTATGAGTTGTCACATGACATTGTGCTTGTTTTCAAGTATCATCGTTGCTCTTCAACATCTATATTTCATAAACAAAAGGTGAGTTATAGTTTAGTTTTTGATTTTTTAACTTTCGAAAGTGGGTGTGACGTTTGGAGTTCGTTCCCTTTGCTTGGGAATCTGGAATAGGTCTGGCGCCAGAGTGAAGTGCGCGGGAGGCATTGGGTCAAACTGAGGTTTGAAACAAGGTTTTGTTGTAGATGTTTTCAATTCTATACTGGCTGACAGTTATGGTATTAGTCTACAACCAGAATCTTTATACGTATTTGTATGAGAAATATGATAACAACCTCAACCTTTTGTCCCCAAGTTGCCAGTCACTCACATTAAAAAAAAAAAAAAAAAAAAAAAGGAAGAAAATCAAAACTAGAAACGGAAAACCAAACATTGGTAGGCACTGGTATATTCTGACACATCATGTCCTGATGACAAAGACCTATTCATTGTTTGAGAGGGAAAAGTCAAGGGCGCCTGAAACAGCCCACAACAAATCAAGCTCACATCAGCAGCAGCAGGGACTGCAGCAGCAACGACAGCAGCTGCTGAGGACAAGAACTAAATAAGTACTGTTGCCAGACTAACTGGCACCTGACGCCATTGTTCTTTTGACATGCACTCTATTGAAGCCCTTGCTCTGCCCTTTTGTCTTCTTTTCAAAAATGAAAACAAAATTACCAATGAAAAAAAAAAAAAAAAAAAAAGTGTTCACTTATGTACTATGATAAATACATAAAGAAATAATTAAGATACCAAGAGATTCTGACTCTGAAAAAAAAAAAAAAATCTCAAACCAGGTCAAGACAGCTACATTGAAAAGACAAAAACGAAAACAATAACAAAAACAACCCCCCAAAGTAACAAATGAAAAGCTGCTTTTAATCAATCTTTTTTTTTTTTCCCAAGGATATCATATATACAGCCCACTTTGGATCATGTTTCTAAACAAAAAAAATAATGATCATTTGAGAAAAAGACCACCAGCAATCTTGTAGATACTTCTTTACTTCTGAAACATTTCAGAGAATCCCTTCCAAATCAATGAAACCATATAGAATGCATTAAAACACTACAGAATGAACAACTGCACTAATTTCTGCAAATTACAGCAACATAATCATGCAGTAGCTGTAAGTACCACTGTTCACCACTGACACTATAACAGCAATTTTGAAGTCCTTTACTACAACAAGCACTTTCCAAAGTGGACTTGCTGACTACAAAGATGTTGTAACTTACTTACCATCTAATACTGTAATAATCTACTTATTAAACGATTGCCTTGCCCAGCACATTATCCATATATATATATACAAAACTCAAGAACTACTTCAACTTTTAAAATAAACTTTCAATATTGGTTACCCCATTGTTTTTCTTTTTTTTTTCTTACATTGCATTAAAAAGGATACAAGAACTGCAACAAAAACTTGACAGAATTTCATATTCATGAACCAAGTCCGAGGGCTGACTGCCAGAACCCAGTATCTCTCTTATACGTATATGACTATGAGATACTGGGTTCTGGCAGTCAACTCTCGTATAAATTTTATTCTGACAGCAATGCTTCATAGGGTTACCTCTTCCAGACAGCATTCTCAGAGAGACAGGATCACTGTAGACAGGGCATGTAGTATTCCTGTTTTCTTCTTTTCCCATGCCTTCATGATACATGAAGACTAATCATCAGGATAAAACAGGAGGTGAAGCTCATGAACCCCAAGAGCCAGACAAAAAGAGGGAGAGGACAAAATGAGGACTGGACAGTGGAGAAAAAGAGGGGTGGACTGGTAAGTAGGAGGGCAGAGTTGCCCCACAACTTGACGTTTCCAAAATCCACCGTAATCGCCCCCATAATGATACAGTTTTTGTGCTTCCTTACTTGTGTAAGAATCATGATTCACTGATCCCTTGTAAGCATTCCCAACTGTTTCAACCACATTTCTCATCAAATTTTGTGGAGAAAAAAACAAAGTTCTCTAAGCAAAATATTTCTTTCCCTTGGATTTACTGAAACAGAACGGAGGAAATCTGCAGTAAATGTACAAAACACCCAGGCCTGAGCAAGTTACAGACAGCCTGTATTGCAGCAAAAAACAAATGACTGGAATAAAAGTTCTCGGAAAGTTTCAGTCAGCAACAAGAAAGATTTAAGAAGATAAACACACATTTTCAAAGAAACGTTGCCTTTCTTGAAACTAAGACTAACACACTTAGACTACCACCAAAAGCTGACCCTGAAGATTATCATTTTTTTTTTTTTCAGCCTTGGCCCTACCCAATCTGAATTTTTGACGAAATTTCCGGTGTGTTTCTGGAAGGTGTATTTTAAAGGGGTTGTGTGAATGAATGACCTGTGAGTTGACTTCAACGTGGTGTCAGCCCTGATATGGCCCTTTGTGGTCGGCTGGGCTGTAAGCAACATCATCTTACCTTACATAAGTCAGCACTGCTATACAATCCTTCTTTCTAAAGTACCTTTTTACTGAAAAGTTTCGGAGTGTGGAGATCCCATGAGCTTTGTTATGGCTTGGAGTGGTACCAATAAATTGTGCTCCCATTTCTTATTTCCTGGCCTTTTCTAAGTCACAACAACGATAGCCTGTAGAAGACCACACCAGAAAGAGCTGATCCTCTGCAGAGTTGAATGGAACCCCTTTCTGATCTGTTCTTCATTTCATCTGGTAAGCTGCACTCTACCTTTTCAGCAAGCATCATTAAAACTGGTTTGTAAGTGTTTAGCATAATCTTGCCAAACAGATCCTCGAATCCCTCCTTTGATACTGGTCCATACCATAGACCCACACCAATTTAACATCTTCCTTCTGGGGCCACTTTCCACCAAGTTTTGTTAAACCTGGTTATGCAGTTTGGGCATAATCATGTGGACAGACCCACTGACAAACCAACATTCATAAAGCACTGTATCCATATCCATGTCCAGTGCATGGTTGCACACCCCCTGACAGGCCGGTCCTTGGCAGCTCCAGGTGTTGGCATGGCTGCTAACTGCTCGCTGCGTCTCCTGCTTCTCACAGACTTGATTAATGGGACTGCCTCTACTTCAAAGCGGATCAGGTGTCTTTCAGACTGTGAGAGGGGTGGCGCACACACAGATTATCTCCTGGCTTGCCACTCCTGGCTAATGCTATGGGAATGCTGGATAGACTGGCACATGAGCATGAAGATCAGCAGCCTGGCAGCCCTGAAGACAACCAACAGGAAGCACAACAACCATGCAGACAACTGTATGCTGAACCACTGGACTGACACTGACAGACTGCCTTCAGGACATGAGAACGAGGGGGACTCGCCTTGTCTCCAGAACACTAAGCTAACTACAATACACTAGAGAATGATCCCCACTGATTCCAGTCATCTATGTACTGACCTGCCTCTGAGAACAGCAGTGCTGGCTCCACCCGCACAACATCATCACCACTGTAGTGTAAGCTGACTATATCTACAGCACCCGGACAACAACATCATCATCACTGTAACTTGTAAGCTGGCTATATCTACAGCACCCAGACAACAACATAATCACTGTAAGCTGGCTATATCTACAGCACAGACATGGACCAGTCTGCAAACAACAGGCTCTGAGATTTTTGAAAAAAAAAATAAACACACAAAAAAAGGTAGCACGACATTCATCTCAACCTTTTAAGCGCCAGAAATGAATTAGCTTTTTTTTTTTTTTTTTTTTTTTCCACCACCACCCAATGAATCACCTTGAGAGCCTTCTACTAGCTTGTTGGATGCAAAATGGTGACTAGTGCTTGCTATCCACACTTTAATTAACATGGATAAGATTAATAAAATGGTGGTGCCTTTTCTCGTATAAAACATGACATTTTGCTGTAACCGAGTATCTTCCACAAATTTTAGATAATGATGTGGGACTCCCCCCCCCCCCCCCCCACCTTCACCTCCCCTTCCCACTGTGTCATCTTCCATCCCCCCTTCCCCTTTCCCCCCCTCCCCCCCAGCAGCCCTCTCTCCTACGCTGCTCAATCCAGCCATCCCATGCACAGCCGCACGGAGTTCATCTTGTCACTGTCCCAGCACATGGCCGCCTGCATGGAGACGTCAAAATCAATCTTGTCATGAGGTGTCCTTCCACCCGCCCCACCCCACCCCCACAACAGCCCTCTCTCCTATGCTGCTCAATCCAGCCATCCCATGCACAGCCGCACCGAGGTTCATCTTGTCACAGTTCCAGCACACGGCCGACTGCATGGAGACACCAAGATCAATCTTGTCATGTCCCCCCCCCCCCCCCCCCCCCTCCCTCTCACCCCCCCCCCCCCCCCACTCCCAATACTTTTTCTTCCAGACGGGTTCAACATTGTCTCCTCACTGACTTGACATGTAACCCTGAAAACTGACAGCATCATAGCCTCAGTCAAAAACTGTTTTGTTTTTTTTTTTTTTTGTTTTTATGCTTACAGTCTTTACTAATACTATCCTATTAGCCCATTAGAATTCTTTTTTTTTCTTAAATTACACTTTAAAAAAAGTCTTCATTATCCTATTAGCTATATTGGAAGTGTGTGCTTTCTGCCATATATATCTAATTTCAAATGCATCAATGTTACCAGACCAGGCCGTTCCTGCAGCAATTTTGTTAGAACAATTAACGATCAACCCAACAACAATTAACGATCAACCCAACAATTAATAATCAATCCAACACTACCATATACACATGTATGTATAGATCTCCTTTTGACTGAAATTCAACAAAACATACAAGTTTCACAAGTAGTGCATCTGCATTTTTCTTTCTTTCTTTCTTTAAACATCTGACTGCATTTTGTCTGTCTGGCCTCCCTGTCTTGATGCTACAATAGTATCATCTAATGCAATGAAAAATACCATATTGTTTATGTTGTTTGTTTCGAGTGTGTGTGTGTGTGGTGTGTGTGTGTGTGTGTGTGTGTGTGTGTGTGTGTGTGTGTGTGTGTGTGTGAACTGTCAAAATCACTTTTTTTAAATCTCAAATTTATGAGAAATCAAGTGTGTGTGTGTGTGTGTGTGTGTGTGTGTGTGTGTGTGTGTGTGTGTGTGTGTGTGTGTGTGTGTGTGTGTGTGCGTGCACGTGCGCATGAGTGTGTGCATGCATATGAAAGGTGAAAGAGGGGAGGAAGGGTTGTTAGTGATAATGAGAGAGAGAGAGAGAGAGAGAGAGGGTGACAAAGAGAGAGAGAGAGGGAGTGAGCAAGAGAGACTGGGGGGGGGGGGGGGGGGGGGCGGAGAGACAGACAGACAGACCGACAGTCAGATACAGACTGAGACAGAGAAGAAAGAAAGACAGAAAAAAGAAGAGAGAGAGAGAAAAACAGACAGACAGACAGACAGAAAGATAGAGACAGAGAGGTATGAAGAGTGTTCATGACTTACAGCAGGTGATAGGGGATAAATTAGTGACAGGGATTTTTAGGGAAGAGCAGCAGAGTAAAACACCATTCTTTAGTTTATCTAATGAGGGGAGTGAGGCAGAATGGTGCATGTCAGTCTCCGTAACAGCGGAAGGGACAGAGAAGCAGGGAAGATGGGAATTCAGGGCGAGAGAGATGAGGCATGGGCGAGAAAGTGGAAGTTGTCTGATTATTTCGCTCATATGTTAATCAGCGTGTCAAGCTTCCATCCATGAAACAGGCAGTGAACACATACACACATGCACTGAACATATACACGCATGCACAAACTCATACATGTACTGAGAGAAAGAGAGAGAGGCAGAGACTGAGAGAGAGAGAGAGAGAGAGAGAGGGAGGAGAGAAGAAGTGAGAGAGCAAGAGAGAGAGAAACAGACAGAGAGAAACAGACACACAGAGACACAGAGACAAAGGGTGGGGAGGGGAGGGCAAGAGGCCAGGGAGAGGGGGGGGAAATCACACAGTAAAAGGTGGCATGTTAATACTTTCACTTAACTCAAACTGCTGGCTGGACAGGCATAGTACCGAGTTTGATGGATGCTCTCCGTGATGTATGATGATGTATCCACACTTCAGAGAGAGAGACAGAGACACAGAGAGAGAGAGAAAGAGAGAGAGAGAGAGAGAGAGAGAGAGAGAGAGAGAGAGAGAGAGAGAGAGAGAGAGAGAGAGAGAAGGAGCAGTAGAAAAAGTGGCATGTTATTTTTTTCTAAACTTCTAGATGACTCAAACTGCTGTTTTGACAGACAGCATACCTCTACTGTCTGAGTGTTCTTAATGTTCTTGAACTAAAGTTGAAGTACCGGTGGTATGCCTATAATTCAAGCTTATGGACAAAACAAAAACAAAACAAAACAAACGAACAAACAAAAAACACTGATTATATTCACTAATAAATTTATAGTAACACAGTGTGGAACAGTGGAGTTGTCTTCTCATCTCTGCCACCCTGCCCCCATGTCCCCCCCACCCCCCCCCCCCCCCACCCCCCCCCATTTCTGTCCTCTCCCACTGCCTTGATAAAAAAAAAAAAAAAAGTTGTGCAAGTTTGCGGAGAGGAGTGTACAGCCTTTGACAGGTAGTGGGTGACCTCAGTGTCTTTCTCTCCTGAGTCACACGCTCTTGCCAGGGCTGTCTCTGCGCAGGCACATGATGATTGGCTGGACCAGGAGATGGGGGCAAGGGTCACAGATCATCCACATCAGCGGGGGTCATTCAACGTTTTGAAGTTGGCAGACTTTTCCATGTTGGTTTGACTCGATTTAATTAATTGCTAGGATTTGGAACATGTTTACTCTAAGAGATTTTAACTTCAATCCTAAAAAAAAAAAAAAAAAAGGATACATATGATTCTGTGTATTTAATTGGAAACTGAAGCATGAACCAGAGTTGATGATATAGCACATTGCAGAAGGTTCCCCACATAAACTCTGACTGAATATTTCAGAGGCAATTTGGCATTGATGTATACATAAAGTTATTCTTTTAGTTGCTATTGTCAGTGCTGGTGCAGCTGTTCGTGGTATCATCATGATTTGTGTTACTCTGTGACTCTGTTTTGCAATGTTTTAAAATCATATCCATCATCATTACCATCAGACATAACTTTCAACTCAAACAATTTTTGCATCACTTGGCCCACCTTTCTTTCATGAGTTGTCACCACTGACTTTTAGACAACCGGTCACTTGCACGAGGAGGGTAGACCACTACATTTTCTTATGTGATGGGAACAACTCACATACATGACACACTACCACAATCTTTACAACACACACATGTCTGATGAGAACCATTCTGAAACAAGCACTTAGCCGCTACTCTGAGGTGGCTGACAAAGTCGTGTCCTCCACAAAGCTGACCTTGAAGCGGTGGACTTTCCGGGGCAGGCCTTTGCCACCCTCCTCGGGGTTGCCCGGGGTCAGAGACCTAGAGGTCTCAGAGCCTGTGCCATTCTTGAAGCAGCTCTGCTTGGCTGGTTTCTGCAGGTCGACCACCAGGCCGCTGTCCGTGACATCACTCTCAGAATCGAGTTCGTTGGAACTGCTGCCTTTGGAAGAGGAGGAGCTTTGGGGGCTGTCATCGGAGCAATGGCCGCTGCTGTGACTAGAACTCTTCACCGCCCGCTCGGCCAGCTGGTCCTGGGAAGCCCGCTTCTGCCGCAGCTTCTCCCCGCGCGCTGCTTGTGGGAAGACTCTTTGCGATGGCGGGAGCCACCGCTGGAACGGTCTGTGGAGGAGGAGGAGTTGGAGGACTGCCGGCCCAGAGGGCTCTGGGGCTGGGGACTGGTGACCCCCTCCTCCTCCTCCTCATCTGACTGTTCCAGGGGGATTTTGAACTCGGTGCCTTGCAGAAGAGGCTCCAGGATGGCTGGGGAGCTGCGGCGATGGAATGTCTTGCTTCGGATGGACTCAGGATGGGAGGCCTGAGGTGTGGATTTGTCAGAGTGTTCTTCGATAGCGCTCCCTCTCCGCCTGAGTCTTCACGCTGCCTTCCAGGCTGCGGCCGCCAGAGTGGTGCCGCAGCCGTCGTCTCTTGGACCTGCCCCCTTCTTGAGTCGTGCGGACCAAGCACTGATCGTAGCTTTTGCTGCGTGGCCGAGGGGTGTAGTCATTGACCAGCTCTACCTCAATGTCCACTTCACTGATGCTCTTCTCCAGGAATGCTTTGTAGGACTGCACACTGTCATAGACACCCTCATCTGCTTTCTGCAGCACAATGGAACGGAAAGTGTCATAAGGATTGGCAGGCAAGGACTTGACGGAGGTTACTGTGTGCTCGTTGAACGGAAGACGGAAAGAGCGGAAGGAGGTGACCGTGTCATACATGGAGGTGGAATCCGAGCGGATGTCCACCTCCCTGTAGCCTTGTTCTCCGGCGGTGATGATCCCATAGTTCACCTCATCCGCGTCCTCAAAGTCCAGCTGGCCTCGGGCCTTGGTGCGGTCCTGGTCCCGCACCCAGGAGTAACACTTAACACACACACACCAAAGACAAAGAAGAACAGGGCCAGCATGGGCAAGACAGCCAGGTTGACAGAGCGGTCGGGCCTGATGCCGCTGGAAGGCA
>JADBJO010003217.1:231313-259095 GCA_016801955.1 Conus betulinus
TATTCACTTAACATGATAGGCCGACTGCATTTGTCCAGCCTTGCATCCGTGAGTCATTTTCCATCTGTGTACAACTTTCATTAAAACTGGTCCACTATTTTTCATTTAATCTTGCTAAGGCAAGGAGACACTGAAACAGACAAAACACAAAAAAAGTTGTGTTGTTGAATGTTTTTTTTTTTTTTTTTAAATCACACCAGACACAGAGAGGTATGTAAACTATGCAGAACTAACAAGCAATCTTAAGGTTTTGACCATAGAGTGCTACAAGCACAGGCTGGGTGTCAAGATGTCTCCCCATCAATTAACCAACTACAGAGTTACAATTAAAATTTAGAAAGAGAGGGGGTTTGTTCCCGCCAAGGACATTGACAAACAAAGCACAGGCTTTTTTTGTCAATGTCCTTGGTGGTAACTAACCCCCTCTCTTTCTAAATTTTGCTTCATTCTCCGCTATAAGTCACTCCATTTTGAAACTTTACAGAGTTACAGTTTGGGATACATCCTGCATGCAGCATTAGCACAGTGGTCAGATCCTGTTTCTAAATTGATTTTAAATCCTCTATTGTTCTAATAACTGTGTTGGTCTCAAATTCCTGATGGTACTTGTTTAGATTATGGATTATATTGCCTCAAAAAAAACAAAACAAAACAAAAACGATAACCAAACAAACAAAAAACCAAAATGCAAAGCATGAACAGGTATTAAAGTTCCACTGCACTTTTATATCCCACAGAAACATTAGTGTAGCCATCCAACCCAAGTTCCCCCCCCCCCCCCCCCCCCCCCAAATGCCCTCACCTCTCTTTTTCAACCTTTGTAGATCCTTCCAAGAAAAAAATGAAATGACTGCAAAGAGAGAAACACCAGATAACATCATTTTGTGACTCTGCCACGTACACACACAAAGCACACCCATATGACCATAAGTATCAGGAGAGAGACAATCGAGTCACATCCACTGATGCAGGTCAAGGGGGGGGGGGGGGGGAGGAGGGAGGGAGGGTGAATCACTTCTGTACAAGCCACTCCCATCAAATCAAGCTGGTGAATGGTATTGGTAGGTTGAGGTCTTGTCGCATATCAGGCAGCCGAATTCACACTATCACATGTTTGAAGATTCTGCCGAACTAAAGAGTAGCCAACTGTTGATTCCATGTTGAAAAAAATTATAAAGAGAGAGAGAGAGAGAGAGAGAGAGAGAGAGAGAGAGAGAGAGAGATTTGAGTTGGGGATAGGGAAAAGAGGTGGTGGGTGTTGTTTGAAAGCATAGTGCTTGTCCTCATGAAGCGCAAGGCAACCCCCAAATCTCCATTGAACAGAATCAGCACACCAGCTCTGAAGACCATGACATCTAGCTCCTAGGGCATCTGATGAAAGGGAGGGGGATAATTTGGGAGGGCGCATGGGGGGAAGAAAATCCTAAAGTTTTAAAGTGTGAATCATGTGTGCAGTGTCCCTTTAAATGCATCCTGTGAGGGTGCTATGAACATCTCCTCTGTGATACAGTTCCACCGAAGTACTGAGCATGGAAAGACAGTGGACTTTCTTTCCTTCAGTATAATTACATTTTTTCTAGTATTTTGAACTGTTATGCACTAACTGAAATCATCACTTTAGAACCAAGAGAAAGAGTGTAGTGTAATAATGTACTTTCATTGTCTTTAAATGAAAACCAAACACAAAAATGACAAACAACTCAGTTGCTCACCTCTTCAAGTTCTTGTATAGATCAGACAGGCAGATTTCATTGCCCAAAACACTGCCCTTTAACTCGGTCATTATGAGAACGGAGTATATACTGTATGGAAGAGAAAAAAAACATTTCAAAGAAATCCTTCCTGGAGGTATGCCTCACTGGCTTTCACGTCTCCAGTTCGACAATCACCAAACCAGGCCAAGTCCTATTTCTAATTTTTGAGAGCAGCCCATCCGGCCGGCTCTACGCAAAACCACTGGTTAAAAGTGGGTTTCAGCAGCCGTGTTCACAAAATCGACCAAAACTGGAAGGTAGAATTCGTCACACATTTCACACAGTTGTAACAAAATTTCGAGCGTTAACCTTTCTCAGCTCGCCATAAAAAGAAAACAGACCTATTTTCCTGCTGGCGTGACGCCACAAGAAACAGCTGACTTATGCGAAGCAGAGCCAGTGCACACTTTTTCCAGCAACCATGCACGGCAATGCAGTTCCACACGCGCATACCTCTACTTCGGAGTGTGATCGGTTCACCGTTCCCTTTGAGTCAGTCCCAACTACTGCTCGAAAATTCTATGCGTTACTTACCACACAGCGTGAAGGGTTGGTGAATGTTCGATTGATTATTTGACGAAAATTTTGACAGGTCGATGGCATTCCGAAACGGCTCGAGTCTCCAATAAGAGCGTTGTTGAATGGCCATACTTCCTGTTCGTTCGGGTTATGTCCCTTGTAGGTTGCAGTTTCGATTTTGCGTTATCGACGAAGTAATGATCACGTAGGCCTACCTTTTTAATGTCATGACCATTGCGTTGTTTCAAATGATAAGTAGCATTTACACGATTACTCAGGTCTTTGTATGACTGCCCACATGAATATATCCATGATTTATCCTGACAAGAGCGTACTGCTCGAAACAAATTTGTAGATTTTTTTTAGAACCTTTTTTTTAAACCACTTGTTTTTAACAGATGTTGCTCCCCAAGGGGTTGAGCGCTTTTAAAACAACATCAGGCTTTTTTTTTTTTATCAATAATATATATATATATATATATATATATATATATATATATATATATAATGCTGAACAATTAAGTAGTGGGAGAGAAAACAAGTGCAGGTTAACAATTCTTCCATCATTACAGTAATGATTTGGCAAAGATTAGAAATTGAGAGGGAAAAATTTTTTTTTGAAGATGAAATGAATGGGAAAATGTATATCATAAATATGAAAACCCCTTCACTAGCTGCATGAGGAAACTATCGCAATCCCTCCCGAAGACAGATCTATATGTGTCGCCTGCTCTCTCTCTCTCTCTCTCTCTCTCTCTCTCTCTCTCTCTCTCTCTCTCTCTCTCTCTCTCTCTCTATATATATATATATATATTCGAATTACAAGAAACTATTGAATTCCAAGGATAAGTAATCGAGCACCATTCCAGCAACTTACAGAGCAGCTTGGTGTTGCAATGACTGCAAGAAATATTAAATTATAAGCAAAGCTTGCTCCTATGTCTTTGATTGAAGAAATAGGGGAAGATAAGCATTCATATCTGCAGTGGTAGATAATTCTGCCTAACTAGCAGTATGTGCTTGGGTGGGTGAATGGGGAATAATAAATGCTTCTCAAAATGAGTCTTCAGCAAGCTTATAGTCTCCAAGGGGGAGACAATCTCCAAAGGGGAGGAACCTCACTAACATATCAAAACTCCTGTGAGGTTAGTGAGGTTCCTCCTCTTTGATAATTGTCTCCCCCTTGGAGACTTGTCCTTAAGGGCCTCAGGCCAATAGGACGTTGATCTCACCCTCAATGCAATGGAGTCCAGATACCACTTTCTGAGGTCACTAGGGAGAAACAATCAGGTTTTGAAATACTGGTATCTGACCACGAGTTTTGGTATTACACATATAATGATAAATAATAGCAAAACACATAAAAGTAGTCAGATCACACACACACACACACACACACACACACACACACACACACACACACACACACACACACATATATATATATATATATATATATATATATATATATATATATATATATATGCAAGTGCGGAGTCATATGAAGACCTGAGTAATTGTGTAAATGCTACTTATCATTTGAAAACAACGCAATGCTCATGACGTGAAAAAGGTAGGCCTACGTGATCATCACTTCGTTGATAACGCAAAAATCGGAACTGAAACCTACAAGGGGCATAAACCAAACGAACAGGAAGTATGACCATTCAACCACGCCCTTATTAGACATTCGAGCCGTTTCGGAATGCCATCGACCTGTCAAAATTTTCGTCAAATAATCAATCGAACATTCACCAACCCTTCACGCTGTGTGTGGTAAGTAACGCATAGAATTTTCGAGCAGTAGTTGGGACTGACTCAAAGGGAACGGTGAACCGATCAGACTCCTCAAAGACTACCGTGAATGAAAGACATGTCCCTAAAAATTTCGCTATGAAACTCAACTCTTTCGATCAAACTCCGAAGCAGAGGTATGCGCGTGTGGAACTGTGCATCGCCGTGTATGGTTGCTGGAAAAACTGTGCCACTGGCTCTGCTTCGCGTAAGTCAGCCGTTTCTTGTGGCGTCAGGCCAGCAGGAAAATAGGTCTGTTTTCTTTTCATGGCGAGCTGAGAAAGGTTGACGCTCGAAATTTTTGTTACAACTGTGACGCAGAAATGTGTGACGAATTGTACTTTTTAGTTTCGGTCGATTTTGTGAACACGGCTGCTGAAACCCACTTTTAACCAGTGGTTTAGAGTAGAGCCGGCCGGATGGGCTGCTCTAAAAAATTAAAAATAGGACTTGGCCTGGTTTGGTGATTGTCAAACTGGAAACGTGAAAGCCAGTGAGACATACTTCCAGGAAGGATTTCTTTGAAATGTTTTTTTTTTCTTCCATACAGTATATACTCTGTTCTTCTAAAGACCGAGGGAAAGGGCGGTGTTTTGAGCAATGAATCTACCTTTCTGATGTATACAAGAACTTAAAGAGGTGAGCAACTGAGTTGTTTACCTTTTTTGTGTTTGGTTTTCGTCTAAAGACAATGAAAGTAAATTATTACACCACACTCTTTCTCTTGGTTCTGAAGTGATAAATTCAGTTAGTGCATTAACGGTTAAAAATACTACAAGAAATGTAATTATACTGAAGCAAAGAAAGTCCACTGTCTTTCCATGTTCAGTTAGCCTACTTCAGTGGAACAGTATCACAGAGGAGATGTTCTTAGCACCTTCACTGGACGCATTTAAAGGGACACTGCACACATTCACGCTTCAAAACTTTAGGATTTTCTTCCCCCACACGCCCTCCCAGATTACCATCTCTCCTTTTCATCAGATGCCCCGAGGAGCTAGATGTCATGGCCTTCAGAGGTGGTGTGCTGATTCGAACATTGTCATCCTTCACTCCTTCTTCAGCACTCATTCTTCGAAATAAACGAATCTTTACAATTTTTTTTCACAATTGAACACATCGTTCCATAACTCGTTCAACTATTACCTTTCATTCATTCACTTATTGATCAATATTGTTGTGAAAATTATATACTACAGTCTAGGGACATAGTAAGTATAATGGTTTCAAAATGACGTTGCTCGTCATTCCTGATATTAGTAGGTGAAGCAGATCTGCACAAATATATGAAGATGGCTGAAAATATAGCATGATCAATACAACACATGCTGATAAGGTACTGATGGGATGATCGACAGATGAGGATGTCAATCATCCAGTCTACCCCGGCAATAAATCAATCATGGTGAAATGATGTTAAACTAAACCATAAGTGAATATAAAGAGATCGGAACTCAGAATGGAACTTGATTCATATTATTATGTTATAGATAGACGCGGCGTAACGATACGGCTCATACAAACAGATTAGATAGTGTGATCGATTAGTTAAAACCTTAATAATAATATGATCGAAGTATTACGTGAAATAAATCAGCGTAGGCTATCTACCTCAGCGCAACCCTTGCTTGCCGAACACTGGCGACGATCAAGGGACGGTCGTTGGGTGGATGATCCAATACCCCGTCGCTGGCTCTCAGGATCGCGCCCCCTTTGGGTCTTGGCGTTCAAACACTGGGTGGCCTCTACCAGAACTTGCTCTCGCACGGGTGATGACTTCTTTCCTCTTCGAAGACGCTGCTTCGTCAACCGTCATCTTCTTCAGGGGCTGCCTGTCTCCTTCTTCTTGTTCTTCTGAGTTCTCCGTTAAAAAATCATTCCCCTGCCCACTCAGTGGTTGCCTTATATTTTATACAAGACTTGATAGATTAAATCATAAAACAGTCACTAGATTATTTTGATTAATTCATGTACAAATATAATATAGCACACGGATGTACTATCATAGTATGGAATTCTTCAAAACAATGAAACATTTTTTAATGCGTAAGCACACAGAATGAGTTAATAATTCTTACACTGTCTTTTGAAGTTAATCTTCACGTCTTAGGCGTGACGTTTTATATTTTTCACTAATTTGTGTAACTTTGTTAGCGCGATAGGAGGGAGGGAGAGAGAGAGAGAGAGAGAGAGAGAGAGAGAGAGAGAGAGAGAGAGAGACAGACAGACAGAGACAGACAGACAGACAGACAGACAGACAGACAGACAGACAGAAAGAGGGACAGGCACGGAAATTGACAGACAGACAGAAAGAGAGAGAGAGAGAGAGGGGGGGGGGGGGGGGGGGGGGGGGGCTCAAGATTCGAAACCGTTATTACTCAAGGATAGAGATTTTTTTCTTAGTTTCTAGCCCTCTAATCTATCTTTGCTTTAATTGCATTCAAGTCACACCATGACAATAACAGAGAGAGAGAGAGAGAGAGATAGAGAGGGAAGGAGAGACACTTCTTAACAACAGTCAAGTCACATCATTTGAAGATTACACCATGACAAAAACGGAGAGAGAAGAAGAAGAAGAAGAAAAGGAAGAAGAAGAAGAAGGTAATGTTTAGAAGACTTATAAGGTAATCTTCTGTGTGTGTGTGTGTGTGTGTGTGTGTGTGTGTGTGTGTGTGTGTGTGTGTGCGCGCGCGCGCGCGCGCGCGCGCGCGCGCGTGTGTGTGTGTGTGTTTGGACAGGACAAGAAAAACAATGATAGTTCAAGTCATCTTCCTGGGAATGCCAGCCATGAGGCGTGCTGCCATGAGGGTCCACACACGTAGTCCCTTTACCTGTGACGTCACTGCTCCGTCAGCAGCCTGCAACTGATCCGAACTTGGGGTCTTTTGAATGAATACTTTAATGAATTCAGGCCTTGGCCCATTTCATGAGTTGAATATTACACAAAGTGGATTCAAATTACAATACAAAGGGGAGGGGGGGGAGGGGCAGGATTACAATGTTCAAGGCACAAAATCAATCAAAAAAAAATACTGAAGAGAGAAAAAAAGTTTACGGTTACATTTCGAGCGAATTTACGGATTGTCACGAATCTCCAAACATTTAAAGATATACCAAGCTAGTTGCCTTATCTTAACTTTTGCTCTGAGTTGACATTAACTGAGAAAACTGTCTCCATTCATTACAGGGCGCTATGTTCCTCATATGTGTCTAATACTATCGATTTCAACAAAAAAATGTGTTTCGTTCTCGATTTCACCAGGACAGAAAGGGCAGAAGTTATTAACAGTCACATCAGGTTTTACATATCTATTACTATGTACTTTCAAAGAAGTAATGCCCAGTCGGAATCTAATTAAAGCGTCTCTGAAACATTTCTGTTTTTAATACAACCCAAATATACTTCAGGGACAGGTCAGATTTGAAGTCTCTGTAGAGTGCGTAACGATCACTGGTGGTCAGATTGTGTTCCCAATCTTGACAATTCATATCAAGGAGAGTCTCTGTTTAAAGACACTACAAAATTGATTCACATCACCCACTCCCTGAGCAAGCCATACAAATCCGAAACCAGTTCTGTTCAGTAAAAAAAACCTCAATTCTGATACCCAGTTCCGTTTGCCGTTTTCGTCTAAATTCATAAGCATCCTGTAGGCCTGCTTTGGTAAGCGCTTGTCGTTCATATTTAACAATCTGAACCAGAATTTCAAAGCTTTCATAAAACCATTATAATGAGGGGGGTGTCTGCCGAGCTCACCATAAACCATTAGGTTAGGTGTACGGAGGGCCACGTTAAGGAATCTTTTACAAGCAAACAAATGAATTTTTTCGGTTGGTCATCCTTTATCAAGATACTCCAAATCTCAGCAGTGTAAGACAAAACCGGTTGAATCATGGTATCAAAAATTTTAAAGAAAGTATTTCTTGTCATTTGATTGAGAGAGCTGTGAGCTTTCAGAACCTCAAAAAGGGACTTTTTACCTTTGACTGCAAGTTGCTTTACACTGCTGCTACACATATTCATAGAAGTGGTAAAGGTAAAGCCTAAATACACATAACTATTTACAACTTCAACGTTAGTACCGTTGATAAACCATTTCTCATGTCTTCCCAGATACCCTCCCTTCCTGAAAACCATGATCTTGCTTTTGTCAATATTTACAGTTAATCCGAGATTGGTGCACATGTTACTTACACAATCAAGCTGGCGCTGTAAGCCACTAGGCGAGCATGACAGTAATGCTAAGTCATCGGCAAACAGTAAAATGAAAAGTTCATCAAAATCTGGTAGTAGCTGGATGCCATGTTTGCCAAATTCAGTAACATATTCAGCAAGCTCATTTATGATTATAGCAAAAAGAGTTGGACTAAGGACACAACCTTGGCGCAAGCCTTGGGGGGCATTCAAAAGCTTCGGTGAGCTCATTATCAACTCTAACACGTGCAACCACTTTGCAATAAATTGCTTTGATTGCATTAAAAAATTTGGATACACCTGCCCTGTATAGTGACCCTAGCAGAATGTCACGCTTGATTGTATCAAACGCTTTTCGTAGATCGATAAAAGCGACATAAAGCTTACCACCTGTCTAGACAAGTACTTCTGCGTTACAGCATACAACGTAAATACGTGATCCGAGGTCGAATAACCCCGTCTAAAACCTGCCTGTGTTTCTCCGATTTTTCCATTCGTTCCCAGCCAGCTGTACAGTCTTTTATTGAGAATAGAAGTGTAGCATTTGCCAAGTAAGCTCAGAAGCGATATCCCTCTATAATTGTCAGTGACACGAGGATTACCTTTTTTTAAAAATGGGGACAATTACAGCACTTGACCACATTTCAGGATACTGTCCTTCATAAAAAAAATAGCGTTGAAATATTCGGTCAAAAAGTAAACAACGTGGTTTCCTGCCGCTTTTAACATTTCAGCTAAAACTTCATCTTCGCCACTTGACTTACCGTTTTTTTTTTAAGAGTATATAGCTCTTTGTACCTCCTTAAATGGAGATTTTGTTGTCTAGTGAGTCAATCCGTACGTTGGCATTTATAGGTAACAGATTAGAGTTGCTCACTTGGCTAGCTAGATTAGACTGAAACACTTTCATAAAATGGTTCTGCCATTCGTTCAGCGAGATGCTATTTGGGGCGGTCTGCTTTCTAGATAGACCAGTGCATGCCTTTAACTCTTTCCAAAACATTTTAGGATTGTGCAAGGTATTCGCGCGAGAAGCAGGGTTTTGTCCGCCTTAAATCGTTTACATTTATGTTCCAAAAGTGATTTGTACTCTTTACGTGCCTTAACGTATGTGTGCCTGTCACCTGTGTCACGTGTGCGCTTAAATGTACGAAGTTTTGATCTGGTTTCCTTACGAGTAAAAAAAGCAGTCCTTATCAAACCAAGTCTCCTTGTGAAGGGACCCGCCTAGTTTAACTTTCTTTCTCATACAAACGCTTGAACTGGTCAAACAGTCAACAAAAACCTGAAGCGCCAAGTTTACATCCACATTAATCAAAGTAACAGCACTATTCAATCTTGCTTGGATATCACGCTAAGAAAAGCATCTGAGGAACGTATCGTTTTCCTCCATGTTCCACACATACTTGTCAACCCACTGAGCACTGGCCAGCGATCACTTCTCGAGGTAGATGGCAATGACACTTTAAGAATCAGAGACACGGGCAAGTGATCGGATTCTACACAAACAGTTTCAACTGTCAATGAATCTAGAACATTTTCATTACATAAGTCATTAGACAATACAAAATAGTCAATTGTACTTGATCCTGTTGAAGAAACAAAAGTGAAACTGTCGTCAAAACAAAAACGGTTAGCACCATTAAGAATTGAACATTGCATGACGTCACATATGCTAAGCAATTGCAGACCAAAATGATTTAATTCAAGATCTTGTGAAGTTCTTTCTAGGTAGACATTTTCAACACCACTCGTCGTTCAGTTTGAGTTTAGTTCACGGCTGTTGCCTTCACCTGTTCGGGCATTAGAATCGCCACACAACACAAAACATAGAAATCTGATCTTTTCTCCAGCAGCACTGCTAAACAGTGTTCGATAAATCAATACCAATGCCCATATCAGAGAGTGGGCGTATGCTGGAGAGTCCCGAGGAGGAATATAGTAGTAGAAAATGCACATCACTGGTTTATCAGCAGTAAAAAAAATTTGCTGACATTTCTAACACAACAAAATTGTCTAGGTTCACATTGATGGGTTTGAAATAATTAGCGAAACCGTTACGTACCAGAACCATCACTCTCCACTTTCCCTACCTTGTCTACTAAATTTCTTTGCCGGAGCTGAAAACAACACAAAATCTTTCATAACATTCATTTCAAACTTTCATCTACAAAGGTTTCTGTCAAGCATATTATATCAGCAGAGTTAAAAAAAAAAAAAGGTAAAATCGTGGTTACTTAATTCATTTGCAATTCCCCCAACATTTAATTCAATAACTTAAAAGGAGTAGGTGCA
The DNA here is from genome assembly GCA_016801955.1 of Conus betulinus. Lineage (NCBI taxonomy): Eukaryota > Metazoa > Mollusca > Gastropoda > Neogastropoda > Conidae > Conus > Conus betulinus. The sequence goes on from JADBJO010003217.1 coordinate 241,871, forward strand.
CTACGGACATGTGAATGTGAACGTGTGTGTGTGTGTGTCGTCAACACTGGGCTGGCCATCCCGTCAGGCATCAAGGGTGACAGATGCCCGCGGAGACTGGAAACGTAGTTGTTGCTGTCTGAATTTGCCACGCGTGACCGCACCCTGCAAGCGGACAGGGTCCACTTCGTCACAGGAACTCGGTAGCTGACCCCTGCTCCAGGGAGCTTCTCTGCGTCTTCAAGCTGTCTGGTGCCACAGGGGTAGTCACGCGTGACAACCTCTGCACCGGCTCAGTGCAGAGTATCGGCGACGGTGCCTCTGCCTGGCCCCACATCAGTGGTGAATTGGTCAGCACACTGTTGCAGTTGACGGCTGCCACCACCGCCGACGTCAAGATGCCCTCGAGCAGTAGCAGATCTTTGTTGCTCAGCGCAAACTGGCATTTTTCAAAAGGAAAGAAAACTTGATAAAAAAAAAAAAAGGTGTAAAACGGAGTTACTTCAGGATGCGCGAAAAGGAATCTTATCTACGGCGAGTACGTTATAACAGCTTCTCTGTTCAGTGAGCTGACTGAGTTCTCTGTTCACGTCCTTCCTCGACGACGGTCGCAAGTCAACTGACAGAGAGAGAGAGAGAGAGAGAGAGGTATAGCTGAAGTATTTAGAAATTAGTGGCAGAGGGTTTTCGGTTTTAGACGTACTAGAGTTTTTCTTCCCGTGGAAAATGATATCTAGAGCCTTCTCCTTCTTCTCCTTCTCCTTCTTCTTCTCCTTCTCCTCCTCCTTCTCCTCCTCCTCCTCCTCCTTCACCTCCTCCTCCTCCTTCTTCTTCTTCTTCTCCTCCTCCTCTCCACCTCCTTCTCCTTCTTCTTCTACTTCTCCTTTTCCTTCTCCTTCTCCTTTTTCTCCTTTTCTTCTCTTTCTCCTTCTTCTTCTTCTTCTTCTTCCTCTTCTTCTTCTCCTTCTTCTTCTTCCTTACTTCCTCAGCCCCGACGTGTTCACCGAGGCACCAGACTGACTAGCGCTTCACCAGCTTCCTCTCAGGTCTGTGAGCTTTGTGCCAAGAATCGGGTCTCTGGAAATATTCCTCCGTCCGTTCTTCAATGATGCCAGTCCATCGTTTTCTTCGGTCTTCCTCCCCACCCCCCCCCCCCCCCCCCCCCCTCTCACTTTTACCCTATGTCATGCACCACTCACAAAGAAACATGTTCTTTTAGAGTGGTGGGACTTGCATCATGTCAGACACAAACACTTTGCAGCAGACTCCATGAAAACCTTGTTCTGAGATGTCCCATCTGATGTGATACTTGATTTTCCGAAAGAGATTATTAACATATTTCATTTGATCTTTCGGGAGAAAAGATTTTTTTTAACAAAAATTTTGGTATGTCTTATGAAGTTAAGATCAAAGACAATTTCATTTGCAACAATGAAAAAGAAGAAAATACAGGAAGAGGAAAATCGACTAGAATCTGACATTCGAAGATTAAAAACAATAAAGTTTATAAGCGAGGACGACATTAGAGCTATAGCAACAAAAAATGAACAATTAAAACATATTACAGAAAAAACGAATGGAAGGTGTTTTGCTACGATCAAGAGCTAGTGGATAGCTGAGGGTGAGAAAGTAAGCAACTATTTTTGTAACCTTGAGAAACATCAATTTGTAAGTAAAAATATGTCTAGGATCACGGATCAGCAAGAGAATGTTTTAACATCCCAGAAAGAGATTCGTCTAGAAGTTCAGAACTTTTATAGATTACTTTACGCAGAATCCGAAGTAGAAGATAGTGAAATAATGGATTTAGTAAACGGTACACCATGTCTAAATGAAGCAGAAGCAAACGAGGTAGGGGGAGAAATTACTCTTGAAGAAGCAACTGATGTCTTAAAGAATATGAAAAATAACAAAAGCCCAGGTTCTGATGGGATTTTCGACGGAGTTCTTTAAATTTTCTTGAAAAAAATTGGATTATTTGTTATTAGAGCATTGAATGCTAGTTTCAAAAGAGGAGGATTGTCTAGTGTGCAAAAAGAAGGGATTATTATATGTATTCCCAAAGGAACAAGCCAAGACAATATATAAAAAACTGGTGTCCAATTTCACTGTTAAATGTACTGCATAAAACTGGATCATCATGTGTTGCAAACTGCATAAAAAATGTACTGCTTAGACTTATTATGAAGACCAGACGGGTTTCATTAGGAACAGATACATTGGTGATAACTTAAGATTGATATATGACACAATAGCTTACTTAGATCAAAATAATTTACCTGGATTGTTATTAAATATAGATTTTGAGAAAGCTTTTGACTCGATTAACTGGGGTTTTATGTCGAAGTATTAAAAAAAATTGGATTTCAGAAAGACATCTGCAGATGGATAGATAAATTCTATAAGAATATTAAATCTTGTGTTGTTGTAAATGGTCAGGTTTCAAACTGGTTTGAAATGAAAAGAGGTTGTAGACAAGGAGACCCAATATCCCCTATCTATTCATACTCTGTGTAGAAATCTTAGCTATAATGATAGAGAAAATACAGATTCCAGGGAATAATGATGAATGATGTTGAACATAAACTTTCACAATATGCGGATGACACAGAATTTTTGATGGCAGGTGATAGAAAATCTTTTGAAATTTGCGTAGATGTTCTGTTTAAGTTTGGATCTGTTTCAGGTCTTCACATAAAATTCTAGCAAAACAAGTGCAATTTGGTTAGGAAGTAAGAAGAATTCTGAAGTTAGATATATGAATCATTTAGGAATGGACTGGAACCCACTAAAATTTCGTGTGTTAGGAATATGGTTTACTAATGATTTAATAGACTGTGTAAACATAAATTATCCGGACAAATTGGCAGATATAAAGCATCTGTTCAAAGTATGGGTTAAACGTCAACTAACGCCTCTTGGTAGAATGGCAATTCTAAAATCTGTCATACTTTCAAAACTGATACATCTTTGGTTACTTCTGCCAAATCCACCTGATGTATTTTTTCGAACGTTACAAAAGATGTGTTATGAATTTGTCTGGGGTAAGAAAACCAGACAAAATTAACCGGGAAAAACGGCGCATAAGAGTGTAAAACTTGGAGGCATCGGATCCCTGAATTGAAAGCATTTGTTACATCTTTAAAACTGTCGTGGTTTCGTAAAACTGAAAAAAAAACAACCCACAAGTGGAAACATATTCTACTAGCTAATTTTCCTCAATGGCTGCTTATTAATAAATATGGTCCAGAATTTGTTTCCAGGTTTACGAAATATAACCAGTTTTGGTCAGACGTCATTTAAGCCTATAATTTTTTTTTTTTTTACTACAAATGCATACCAGGAAATTCCGCTGAAATTTTAGCCGAACCAGTTTGCTATAATAATAGAATCCAAGTTGGAAACTCATACGTTATCTCTAGAAAACTTGGTAACAAGAATGTACATTGTCTTGCGGACTTTTTTATGATAAAGGTTAATTTCTTTGTTATACACGTTTCAAAGAGAGAATATAATATTAATGTCGATTTTGTTACCTTTGCTGGGTATAAATCTGCAATAATCGACTACATTAAACAATGTAGTATTTCTGCAAAGAACAATAAACATATCGATACAACTTGCTGTTTGAAGAAGGTATTTGCTATTCACAAAGGTTCAAAGCTTATTACGATATACTTATTGAAAAATAATGTTCGACCAAATGCTGTGACAAATGGGATTCAAAAACTGATGGTACATCATGACTGGAAATCATGCTTTTTTATATATACCAGCAAATAAACGATGTTAAACTAAAATGGTTTCAGCTGAAGTTATTGCACAGATGTTTAGGTACAAATGTTATTTTAAAAGAAATTGGAGTTCGTAACAATGATAAATGCAGTTTTTGTGGTTAAAAAAAGATACTATTGACCATATGTTTTGGAAATGCAATTATGTCAAATTCTTTTGGAATGTACTTACAGATTTGATTAGAGAAAAATGTGCCAATGCAGAGAACTTAAGACTGACTGAATCGCTGGTGCTTTTAGGATTTGATAAAAACGTTATTGTGGACAGTGTCCTTTACTTCATTATACTATTTGCAAAGTATTATATATATATTCATGCAAACTGAATGGAAACCATCCACGAACAACTGTATTTTTGAAGAAACTAGAGTGGCGATACAAAATTGAAAAAACACAATGCCTTACTTATCTCTAAATATTCAGATTTTTGTGTAAAATGGATGATATATAAACCATTAATCGAGGGTTCTTAGATGTATTTTACTTTTGTATGATTTATCCGATTGCGATTGCCACAGTCCTAAGTTGAATTTTTTATGTTTGTGTTTCATGTTACTGAATGCAAATAAAAAAAAAAGTTAAAAAAAATTCCGGTATGTTTTCCTTAGAGAAAGAGTTGTGTAAATGAGTTTTTTTTTTTCCTTCTTTTTTTTTTTTTTTAATGACTTGTGAATTCAACGCGGTGACAGCCCTGATATGATATGGCCCTTTGCGGTCGGCTGGGCTATAAGCAACATTACCTTACCTGACCAGTAACATTGTTTCAGCAAGGCCGTTGAGTTCTTGTGACATGATCACACCAATGTGATTTTCTCTCCTCTTTCCCTTTCTTCACTGATGGCAGTCGCTCTTCATATGATCCAATGCACCTCTTGATGCTTCATTTGTGATGTGACCAATTGTAATCTAATGGTTCAGAATATCGAATGGCTCAGCACCTCATATTCATGACTTGGAATTTTCTGTCCAGAAACTGCTCTGAAGAACGGTGTCTTGCGTGCCCACAGAAGAATAACAGTGCACACGATACTTTGTAAGTGTCGCAGAATCATGTGGAACTTGATTTAACCCGGCCTACTTAAACGGAATGAACAAGGGGGAACGAGTTGAACCTAACCTATCCTAACCTACCTCACCTCACCTAACTTAACGTAACATGACCCAATGTAACGTAACGTGACCTAATCTTACCTAACCTAACCTTACCCAACCTTACCTGGCCTAACCTAACCTAACCTAACCTAACCTAACCTAACCTAACCTAACCTAACCTAACCCAACCCAACCAACCTAAACCCAACCTAACCTAATCTAACCTAACCTAACCCAACCTTACCTAACCTAACCTGACCTAATCTAACCTATTATGACTGGATCTGACCTAATCTAACCTGACCTGAGCTTACCCGATCCAACCGAGCTTAGCCTAACCTAGCAACCAGAATCATGCATAGCTCATGACAGTGACCTCCCTTAATACTAATAAACGGATTATGACGAAGATTCTGATCCTGAAGCTGATGATTGAGCGATCTCCTTGGCAGCTAGATCTAGCAACAGTCAAGACAAAGTCAGAGTTCGGATTTACAGCAAAGGTCAAGTAGAAACAACAAAGTTTTGAACAGATAAAAATCGCCCTGGCTCTGTCAAAAAAAAAAAAAAAATCAAATGTAAAAAAGATGATTAATTTATCCTTGAATTTGGGATCAGTAAATTAGTTCAATGCCGTAGACTAGGTCAGAAAAAAAAGTGGATATATGCATGACTGGTGGACTCCTTGTGTTTCTACGCCATTAGTCGGGCACGAGGATTTTGGAGTGAAAAGTATAGCAAGCGACAGGAAAATGAAGGGTCATGGACCGTGCTTGCATAGAAAAACAAGATGCGAAGCATATAAACGTACTCCCAGCTTATCTTGAATACGCGTGATATATTCCATAAAAGAGGAAAAAACCGTCTTGGGCTGGTCTAACCGTTAGTAATGGCTATTCTGGTAAACATCGGCCATCATCTGTGACCTATTATGAACATACTTACAAATTTTCAGAAAGATCCGCCAAGAACTTTCTGAGATTTTCCATAAAGATGAAAACCATTATGGGCCGTTAGTAACGGCTATAACGGTAAACTTGAACATCGGGCATCATCCGTGACCCATAATAAACCTAAATACAAAACTTCAGAAATATCGGCCACGTATTTCTGAGTTATTCCATGAAGAAGGAAAACCGTTAGGGGCCGTTATAGCCGCTAGTAACGGCTATAACGGTAAAATAAAACATCGGGCATCATCCGTGACCCATAATATCTACAAATTTTCAGAACGATTGGCCAGGTACTTTCTGAGATATTCCCATAAAAAAGAAAAACCTTGTGGGTTCTTATAGCCATTAGTAACAGCCATAACGGTAAACTCAAACGTCGGGCATGATCCGTAACCCATAATGAACATATCTGCTAATTTTCACAAGATCGGCCACGTACTTTCTGAAACATGTCATAAAAATGAAAAAAAAAAAAAAAAAAAAACCGTTATGGGCCGTTGCAGCCGTTAGTAACAGCTATAACGGGAAACTAAAACATTGGGCATCATCCCTCGCATCTAAAGAACATACCTACAAATTTTCAGAAAGATCGGCCAAGTATTTTCGGATATATTTCATATAGAAGAAAAACCGTCATGGGCCGTTACAGCTGTTAGCAACGGCTATAACGGTAAATTAAAGCATCGGGTATTATCCGTGACCCTTAATGAACATACCTGCTAATTTTCAGAAAAATCAGCAGAGTACTTACTGAGATATTCAATGAAGAAGAAAAACCGTTACAGGCCGTTAGTAACGGCTATAACGATAACATAAAACATAGGGCATTATTCGTGACCCATAATGAACATACCTACAAATTTTCAGAAAAATCGGCCAAGTACTTTCCGAGATATTCCATAAAGAAGAAAGCCGTTACAGGCCGTTACAGCCGTTAGTAACTGCTATAACGGGGTAAACTAAACCATCGGACATCATCCATGACCCATAATGAACATTCCTGCTAATTTTCGCAAAGATTGGCCAAATACTTTCGGAGAGATTCCATAAAGAAGAAAAACCATTGCAGGCTGTTACAGCCATTTGTAACGGCTATAACGGTAAACTAAAACATCCTTTATTATTCGTGACCCATAATGAACATACCTACAAATTTTCAGAAAGATCGGCCAAGTACTTTCTGAGATATTCCCTAAAGAAGCAAACCGGTACAGGCCGTTGCAGCCGTTAGTAACGGCTATAACCGGGTGAACTAAAGCATCGGGCATCATCCTTGACCGATAATGAATATACCTGCTAATTTTCACAAAGATCGGCCAAGTACTTTCGGAGATATTCCATAAAGAAAAAAACCGTTACAGGCTGTTAGTAAACGGTTATAACGGTAAACTAAAACATTGGGAATTATTTGTGACCCCTAATGAACATACCTACACATTTTCAGAAAGATTGGCCAAGTACTTTCTGAGATAATCCATAAAAAGATACAAACCGTTACAGGCCGTTACAGCCGTTAGTTACTGTTATAACGGGGTAAACTAAACCATCGGCATCATTCGTGACCCATAATGAACATACCTACAAATTTTCAGAAAGATCGGCCAAGTACTTTATGAGATATTCCATAAAGAAGAAAAGCCGTTACAGGCCGTTACAGCCGTTGGTTACAGCTATAACGGGGTAAACTACAACATCGGGCATCATCCGTGACCCATAATGAACATACTTGCTAATTTTACAAAAGATCGGCCAAGTACTTTTGGAGATATTTCCATAAAGAAGAAATAGTGTTAAAGGCCGTTACAGCCGTAAGTAACAGCTATAACGGTAAACTAAAACATCGGGCATTATTCGTGACCCATAATGAACATAGCTACAAATTTTCAGAAAGATCGGCCGAGATCGTTCGGAGATATTCCAAAAAGAAGAAAAACTGTTATGGGCTGTTACAGCCGTTAGTAACGGCTATAACGGTAAACTAAAACATCGGACATCATCCGTAGCCCATAGTGAACATACCTGGTAATTTTCACGAAGAGATCGGCCAAGTATTTTCGAAGATATTCCAAAAAGAAAAAAAAAAACAACGGTTACAGGCCGTTACAGCCATTAGTAACGGCTATAACGAAAAACTAAAACACGGGCGTCATCTGTCACCCATAACGAATATACCTGCTAATTTTCACAAAGATCAGCCAAGTACTTTCTGAGATATTCCGTCAAGAAGAAAAAGTGTTGCAGGCCGTTAGTAAGGGCTATAACAGTAAACTAAAACATCGGGCATTATTCATGACCCATAATGAGCATACATGCTAATGTTCACAAAGATCGGCTATGTACTTTCTGAGATATTCCATGAAGAAGAAAAACCGTTACAGCCGTTAGTAACGGCTGTAACGGTAAACTAAAACATAGGACATTATTCGTGACCCATAATGAACATACATACACATTTTCAGAAAAATCAGCCAAGTACTTTCTGAGATATTCCATGAAGAAGAAAAAACCATAACAGCCGTTAATAACGTATATAACGGTAAACTAAAACATATGGCATTATTCGTGACCCATAATGAACATGCCTACAAATTTTAAGACAGATGGGCCAAGTACTTTCTGATATTCCATAAAGAAGAAAACCCATTACAGGCCGTTACAGGCGTTAGTAACGGCTATAACGGGGTAAACTAAAACATCTGTCATCATCCGTGACCCATAACAAACATATCTGCTAATTCTCACAAAGATCGGCCAAGTACTTTCGGAGATATTCCATAAAGAAGAAAAACAGTTACAGGCGATTAGTGTCGGCTATAACGGAAAACTAAAACATCGGGCATTATTCGTGACCCATAATGAATACACCTGCTAATTTTCAGAAAAATTGGTCAAGTGCTTTCTGAGATATTCCATAAAAAAAAGAAAAACTGTTACAGACCGTTGCAGCCGTTAGTAACAGCTATAACGGGCTAAAACTAAAACATCAGGCGTCGACCGTGACCCGTAATGAACATGCATACAAAATTTTCACAAAGATCGACGAAGTACTTTCGGAGATATTCCATAAAGAAGAAAAACCGTTACAGGCCGTTATAGCCGTCAGTAACGGCTATAACGGTAAACTAAATCATCGGGCATCATCCGTAACCTATAGTGAACATACCTGCTAATTTTCACAAACCTCTCGCCAAGTACTTTTGGAGATATTCCAAAAAGAAGGAAAACCGTTACAGGCCGTTACAGCCGTTAGTAACGGCTATAACGGTAAACTAAAACATCGGGCATCATCTGTGACCCACAATTAACATACCTGCTAATTTTCAGAAAAATCGGCAAAGTACCTACTGAGATATTCCATGAAGAAGAAAAACTGTTACAGCCCATTATAACGGTAAACTAAAACAACAGGCATTATTTGTGACCCATAAGGAACATACATGCTGATTTTCACAAAGATCGGCCATGTGCTTTTTGAGATATTCCATGAAGAAAAAAAACCCGTTACAGGCCGTTACAGCCGTTAATAACTACTACAACGGTAAACTAAAACATGAGGCATTATTCATGACCCATAATGAACATACCTACAAATTTTCAGAAAGATCGGCCAAGTGCTTTCTGAGATATTCCATAAAGAAGGAAATCCGTTACTGGCCGCTGCAGCTGTTAGTAATGGCTATAACGGGTAAACTACAACATCGGGCATCATCCGAGACCCATAAGGAACATATCTGCTAATTTTCACAAAGATCGGTCAAGAAGAACTTTCTGAGATATTACATAAAAAAGAAAAACCGTTACAGCCGTTGCAGCCGTTAGTAACGGCTATAACGGTAAACTAAAACATCGGGCATTATTCGCGACCCATAGTGATCATACCTACAAATTTTTCAAAAAGATAGGCCAAGTACTTTCTGAGATATTCCATAAAAAAAAAAAACGTTACAGGCCGTCACAGCCGTTAGTAACGGCTATAACGGGGTAATTTGAAATATTGGGCATTATTCGTGACCCATAATGAACATACCTGCTAATATTCACACAGATCGGCCAAGTACTTTCTGAGATATTCCATAAAGAAGGAAAAGCGTTCCAGGCCGTTCCAGGCGTTAGTAACGCCTATAACGGGGTAACCTAAAACATAAGGCATCATCCGTCACATAATGTACATACCTGCTAATTTTCATAAAGATCGGCCAAGTACTTTTGGAGATATTCCAAAAAGAAGAAAAACCGTTACTGGCCGTTACAGCCATTAGTAACGTTTCTAACGGTAAACTAAAACATCGGGCATCATCCATAACCCATAGTGAACATACCTGCTAATTTTCACAAAGCTCGGCCAAGTACTTTTGGAGATATTCCCAAAAGAAGGAAAACCGTTACAGGCCGTTGTAGCCGTTAGTAACGGATATAACGGTAAACTAAAACATCGGGCATTATTCGTGACCCATAATGAACATACGTACAAATTTTCAGAAAGATAGGCCAGGTACTTTCTGAGATATTCCATAAAGAAGAAAAGCTGTTACAGGCCGTTGCAGCCTTAGTAACGGCTATAACGGATATAAACTAAATATTGGGCATTATTCGTGACCCATAATAAACATACCTGCTAATTTTCACACAAGTCGGCCAAGTACTTTCTGAGATATTCCATAAAGAAGGAAAAGCGTTACAACCGTTTAAGGCATTAGTAACGGCTATAACGGGGTAACCTAAAACATCAGGCATCATCCATCACATAATGAACATACCTGCTAATTTTCATAAAGATCGGCCAGGTACTTTTGGAGATATTCCAAAAAGGAGGAAAACCGTTACAGGCCGTTACAGCCATTAGTAACAGCTATAACGGTAAACTAAAACATCGGGCATCATCCGTAACCCATAGTGAACATACCTGCTAATTTTCACAAAGATCAGCCGAGTACTTACTGAGATATTGCATGAAGAAGAAAAACTGTTACAGCCCGTTAGTAACGGCTATAACGCTAAACTAAACCAACAGGCATTATTCTTGACCCATAAGGAACATACATGCTGATTTTCACAAAGATCAGCCATGTGCTTTCTAAGATATTCTATGACGAATAAAAACCGTTACAGGCCGTTACAGCCGTTAGTAACTGCTATAACGGTAAAAGTACTTGTCCGATCTTTGTGAAATGAGCAGGTATGTTCATTATGGGTCACGAATGATGCCCGATGTTTCAGTTTACCCCGTTATAGCTGTTAATAACGGCTGTAACAGCCTGTAATGGTTTTTCATCTTTATAGAATATCTCGAAAAGTACTTGGCCGATCTTTCTGAAAATTTGTAGGTATGTTCATTATGCGTCACGAATAATGCACGATGTTTTAGTTTACCGTTATAGCCGTTACTAACGGCTTTAACAGCCTGTAACGCTTTGTCTTCTTCATGGAATATCTCAGAAAGTACTTGGCCGATCTTTGTGAAAATTAGCAGGCATGTTCATTATGTGTCACGAATAGTACCCGATGTTTTAGTTTACCGTTATAGCCGTTACTAACGGCTGTAACGTCCTGTAACGGATATTTTTCTCATGGAATATCTCAGAAAGTACTAGACCGTTCTTTGTGAAAATTAGCAGAAGTGTTCATTATGGGTCACGGATGATATCCAATGTTTTAGTTTACCGTTATACCGTTACTAACGGCTGTAACGGCCTGTACCGCTTTTTCTTTTTTATGGAATATCTCAGAAAGTACTTGGCTGATCTTTGTGCACATTAGCAGGAATGTTCATTATGGGGTTGGATGATGCCCGATGTTTTAGTTTACCGTCATACCGTTACTAACGGCTGTAACGGCCTGTAATGCTTTTTCTTCTTTATGGAATATCTCCGAAAGTGCATGGCCGATCTTTATGAAAAGTAGCAGGTATGGTCATTTTGGGTTACGGATGATGCCCAATGTTTTAGTTTACCTCATTGTCTTTACTAACGGCAATAACGGCCCATAACGGTTTTTTCTTCTCCATTGAATATCTCAGAAAGTACGTGGCCGATCTTTCTGAAAATGAGCAGGTATGTTCATTATGGTCACGGATGATGCCCGATGTTTTAGTTTACCGTTACAGCCGTTACTAACGGCCCATAATGGTTTTCTTCTTTATGGAAAATCTCAGAAAGTTCTAGGCCGATCTTTCTGAAAATTTGTAGATATGTTCTTTTTGGGTCACAGACAATGGCCGATGTTTACCAGAATAGCAGGCCGATCTTTCTGAAAATTTGTAGATATGTTCTTTTTGGGTCACAGACGATGGCCGATGTTTACCAGAATAGCCATTACTAACGGTTACACCAGCCCAAGACAGTTTTCCTCTTTATGGAATATATCACGCGTAATTAGGATAAGCAGGGAGTACGTTTATATGCTTTGCATATTGTTTTGTTTGTTTTATTATTCAGAATGATCCATTTTTGTGTGTCTAACAAACGAACATTTGTCAGGCAATTAACGGCAATAGTTGAAGTGGTGCTGTAAAATGACTGAAAATAATAGGCATCCTTTGCATTGGCTGGATGTCGCTGGCAGTATGCCCCGTACTATGTACATGTATGTATATACGTATGTATGTATGTATGTATATATATGTATGTATGTATGTATGTATGTATTATGTGTGTATATGTGTGTGTGTGTGTGTGTGTGTATGTATGTATGTATGTATGTATGTATATATGCATGTATGTATGTGTATGCACGCATGTATGTCTGTATATGTAGATAGACACACACATCCGCATACACAAACGCGCTTACTTCTTTCATTCTTTCCATTTCTCACGCAGGGTGCATGCTATGTGTAACGTGTCATCCATACCAACGGCCAAGCTGGCCTTCTCTTCCGAAAGTTGGGTGATGGGATTTTACGTGAGTGCAAGCTGTTATATGCGTGCCTTCACACACCATACAGTAGCACCATACAGTAGCACCATACAGTAGCACCATACAGAAGAAGCACCATACAGAAGTACCATACAATAGCACTATACAGTAGCACCAAACAGTAGCACCATACAATAGCACCATATAGTAGCGCCATACAGTGGCGCCATACAGAAACACCATACAGTAGCACCATACAGGTAGCACCATACAATAGCACCATACAGTAGCACCATACAGAAGCACCATACAGTAGCACCATACAGTAGCACCATACAATAGCACCATACAGTGGCACCATACAGTGGCACCATACAGTAGCACCATACAGTGGATCCATACAGAAGCACCATACAGAAGCACCATACAGTGGCACCATACAGTGGATCCATACAGAAGCACCATACAGTGGATCCATACAGTGGATCCATACAGAAGCACCATACAGTAGCACCATACAGCAGCACCATACAGTGGCACCATACAGTAGCACCATACAATAGCACCATACAGTAGCGCCTTACAGTGGCGCCATACAGAAGCACCATACAGTAGCACCATACAATAGCACGATGCAGTAGCACCATACAGTAGCACCATACAGTAGCACCATACAGTAACACCATACAATAGCACAATACAGTGGCGCCATACAGTAGCACCATACAATAGCACGATGTAGTGTTGGCGCCATACAGTCGCACCATACGGAATAGCACTTCAACAGGATTGATCGTTTGACCTTGTCCTTGTTTCAAGTACACCAAACGCAGAGACACCTTTTTAAAGCATGTTTAGTAAAGCTGCTTTTTTCTTTCGTTTCTTTTTTAAATACCAATGGCTTTGCTGTTGAAGCATCACAGACATAGCACCAACATTCCCAGCAGCTCTCAAAAATCGAACTGTCCAACTGACTTTAATCCTAGTATTACCATATTTATTCCACAGATTAAAACTACCACTAGAGATTTTGACCACTTTCAAGGTTCTTTCTATTTAAAAACGAGTTTCGTGATTGATGACAGAATTGTGAGAGTGCATGGTCAGCTATGAACCTGAAACTGGGTCCCAAGTTCCTTCAGTCTGCTCATATGTATTCCAAGTCATTCATATGACGGACCACTCTTCTCTTTTAGACCATTCTTATCTTTTAAAAGGTGAAGAAGCTCCGAGGTGCATTCCATGTCATGTACCACTCACAGCGAAACATAATGCTTTAGAGTGTTGGGACTTGCATGACTATGTGAGACATAAACATTTTACAGCAGGCTCCATGAAAACCTTGTTCAGAGATGTCCCATCTGACGTGATCTTTAGGGTTTCTGAGGGATATTAGCATTTTTCATCTGATCTAAAAATTTTACAGAAGGAAGATTTTTAAACAAAAGTTCTGGTATTTATAGAAGGTGTATTTTAAAGGGTTGTCGGAATGAGTTTTCTTCTCTTCTTTCTCTTTAAAACATGACTTGTGAGTTGACTTCAACGCGGTGACAGCCCTGATATGGCCCTTTGCGGTCGGCTGGGCTATAAGCAACATTACCTTACCTTAGCTGAATGCCCACTCTCTGTTGTGTCTTTGTGTCACAAACGGTGTCAGTACATTTTGGCTAATACATGATTAGTACAAGAAAGTAGTCAGACACGTACATGTGTGACCAAGACACCGGTCACTGACGGGTGAGAAAATGAGAGACCTAAATGAACTGTTTCGCAGCAAACCTTATACGATGGAACTTCTATAATGTGTCACGCCGTTCACCAGAAACACTTCTTTGTCTTTGTACAATGAATCACAGAAATAGTCTGTTGGTCTTTTCGTTTTTTTTTTTTTGTTTTTTTTTTACACTTTGATAATACATGTCTTCCACTTCCATACAAGTTTATAAATACATACATGTGTATATACATACAACCTGTTGCGTGTATGAATGTATGATTGCACATTTCAGTCACAGCGTTATCAGTGTTCTCACCGGCAAGACAGACACAAAGCTACTGCCCCCCAACAATGTTTTGTGTAAGGTCATGTTGAAAAAAGACTGGGGTGACACACGGACATCACAGAAAACGCACTTGACTGAAGTTTTTTTTTTTTTTTTTTTTTTTTTGGGGGGGGGGGGGGGGCATACCCCCAGTGCTGTCACTGCCTGACATGAACACTCTGCCCACAGCTTCTTTTCCAACCGTCGATCGGGTATACAATTTGCGGCCATTTGTCTTGAAACTTCCGTATCTGTCCTTATTCTCTATTGCACTTTCAAAGGTAAAAAAAAAAAAAAAAAAAAACATGTGTAAATAAGACAGAGGACTGGGATTTTCAGACGGCGCATTATTTGACCTGAACAGACGGTCAAATTCATGGTCGTTGGCTGCAGCGCAGGTCATTGTGAATGCTGGAGTGTGGCACGGGGCGCGATGTCTTCAGAATCACCATTCTCTCCAGTCACGCCATTTCCCCCCTCTTCATCTTCTTCTTCACCAAAGAGAATATTCTACATAGCAAACACTTGATATCAAAATTTCACAAGTTCAGATATGACTGCAATTCATACTTCACATGAAAAATCAGTGAAAGCATTTCCTACACACACACACACACACACACACACACACACACACACACACACACACACACACACACACACACACACACACACACACACACAAGACATCGCCATCTTTCCGGGCTGTGGTATGTAAGTGATGGAATCGCCAACGCAAACTGCACACTCTCAGTATTTTCTCCATGGCTGTATGTGTGTGTGCATATGAGTGTCTGATTTTTGTGGAGTCATCTTCGTTGACCTTCTCTTGGCTTCCCTATCGAGTTTCCTATTACTGAGGCTGGAATCTCAAGGTCAGAGCAGGAAGGTAAACAGCTGCCTTACGTGCTATGCAAGCATATGGATGATCGGTCATGTTGAATGGTACAGGCATTTGCCGATAGCGCCGGCTGCGGAACACCAACGAGCGAGGCTTCAGGATGCACGCGGCAGTTGCTTGACGGTGGCGTTTTTTATCGGTGGGCTCTGCAGTCATGGAATATGGGCTGGTTCACCCTTGGGAACGCTCCCATGGAGGTTCTGTCGAGCCACATCCGGTGGCCATTACACAATGGCATCTGCCAGGGAGCAATTATGCCCCTTGACGTGTTAACGGAATGCCCTGTGCGTGCTTACCTGAACCTTATGTGAACTCAGCGCAGGTTTCCAAGTGTGGTGCAGCATTGCTCACAGCTGGTTTGTTCGGCAGTTGAGGACAGAACTTGTCTGAGTCCTACCCGCACCTTCGGGTGCATCTTTTTCTTTCTGCAGGCACTTGCCGTAAGAGAGAGAGAAAAGACTTCCAGGCAGAGAAGAATGGAACAGCACTTCACCGTAGTGTCGTACTGCAAGCACTGTGAATAAACTGTTCAATGCACGCAAAGATCGATCTGCAGCTGTCATGGCACTATGGATAACATCAAAACAGAGGCTGCTGGTTTGAAAGTAGCATCAGAAATCTATCACCATGGGGGGGTCTCCCCTCCCCACCCCACCCCCCCCCCCCAAAAAAAAAAAAAAAAAAAAAGAAAAAGAAAAAACAATCAACCACCAACCAACAACAAAAAAAAAAGAAGAAAAAAACAAAGAAAAAAACCCGGAGCAGAGAGATAAATGTTCTGTGAGTTTCAATAGGAACGAAGGTTTGGACCTTACAGGTGAATGCTGTTGACTATTGTTCAAGGTCACCGACTACTGCTGTTGCGAGTTTCCATCCAATCCCTAGAGTCTGGTCATCGTTGGGATAGTTTGAAGTAAAGCAGACGGTACAGCTAGTCTGTTCTCCATGTTTCAGCTGGGATCTTCTTCATATCAACCTCACCATGCTCACCACTGACAACGACATTATCTCTGGTGAGGTAAGAGAAGGTACCGTTGCTGATAGCCTTACCGGGGGCAATGGGTCATATCAGGGCTGTCACCACGTTTAAATCAACTCACAAGTCATTATAAAATAAAAAGAACCCCATCTCCCCCCATTCACATAATCCCTTTAAACACCTAACACAACACCGGAAATTTTTGTTTAAAATCTTAGATCAGATGAAAATGTCAACCTTTTTCAAATTATCTCTATCGAATCTATTTCATACAGAAGATAGGTCAAGACATGATTTTGTTTGACGGGTTTTTTTTTTATGTATTTCCTTCAAATTCTAATAGTAACTTGATTTAAATTTGATAATAACTTCAATTCTGACATTAAAAAAAGATTGTTCAAGAACTTACCAAAGTGATGCAACGAACATAAGCTGCACAAGCTGTGTCCAACTATGGGCTTCCCGTGCTTTCAGAACTGTTTTGTTTAGGAGAGGGGTTTGGGGTGGTGGAATGGGTAGGCAATTCACTGAGTTTATGGAAGGCAGGATATCAAAATTGGTGCACATTTTAATGAAGGATATATGTATTGATGGTCAAGTTGGGTGATTTATAATCAGAAAAACATAAGC
>JADBJO010003218.1:0-20093 GCA_016801955.1 Conus betulinus
CACCACGAGCAAGCTGAGGGGGGACACTAAGGTCCCAACGGAGCACCGAAGGTGCTGACAGGATCTCGGGGGGGGGCGCAACACCCCGCGCGCTCACTCGCCGCACCGGAGACCCAAGCCGGCAAAGTGGTGAGCACCCGGATGGGACCCGCCAAGCGCGCGCCACAACGCAGGGGGCAAGCAGGGAGAGCCCGGCCGGGGTCGATGGTGTCGTGGGGGCCCGCGACACCAGTGCCAACGGGGCCGCAAGGCAACTGGCCTATCGACGCCGTTTTCCTCACTCCGGGGGCGCTTGGGCGGGGCCGGGCAGGCAGGATACAGTCGAAAAGTGAGATATATCTGACAAATTTAAAACAAGATCTAGCAAAGTGATGAGTAGCAACACCATGGACCAAATCCCTGATCAGCACTTTCCCCTTGAAAAGCAACTTACAACTAACGTTGCCACAATTATCGAACTATTGGGTCTGATTAGTCGCCTGAGTAAGGTAGTGCTGAAGATCCTATTGAACAGACTGAAACTGCAAGCAGACATCGCTGCTTAGGAACGAAGCAGGTCACGGTATCACTGAACAGATTTTTAACTTGAAGATAATGATTGAGAGATATCATCGGTACCAGCAGGACCTGTGGAACATTTTGTGTGGATTACAAAAAAGCCTTCGACTGGTGTGGCATGCAGCCTTATGGGCGACCATGAGACTGTGCAACATGAACGACAACCTGATCAGGACCACAGAATGCCTCCACAATAAGGCCACCAGCGCGGTCTTCCTCAATGGCATCATCGGGACTCTGGTTCAGGACATTTAATATATACCTGGAGAGAATTATGACTGACCCACTGCAGGGACACCAAGGCTCAGTAGACATTGGTGGCAGGATAGCAACAAACCTACACTTTGCCGACGCTATCAACGGGCTAACAGGAGAAGAGCAGGAACTTGCCAACATAGCAGAACGCATTGACACATGTCCTGCTACATTCGACGTGGGGATCAGCTTCGAAAAAAAAAAATAAATAAAAATAGCTGATGACCAATGACATAACGGGCATCAGCGCTAACATCATTTCAAGGAAGAAAAACCAGAGGCAGTTCGAGATTTAAGCACCTCGTGGAAGTTGTATCAGATGAGTCAACACCTGAAAAGCTTTCCAGAGTTGTACAAACGACAGCTGAGCTAGCCAGACTAAGACACATCTGAAATGACAGAAACATCACAGTCAGTTCCAAGATGGGACTGGTGCACTCCCTGGTCATTGCCATATTTCTCTGTGCCTGTGAGACGTGGACTCTGACAGCTGAACTTGTGAGAATTCAGGCATTAGAAATGAGATACTTCCGAAAGATCCTTCGTATCTCATACAAAGACACATTACCAGCTTGGAGGTCCACCCAGAGTAGGCAACCCATTGAACCTGACGAAGACCTGTTGTCCACAATGAAAAGAACGAAAACGCGCGATGGTATTGTCATGTATCAAGATCAACAGGATTTCCAAAACCATTCTACAAGGACAGTGCCAGGAGGCAGCAGGAGAGGAAGACAGAGGAAGAGATGGGAGGACAACATCAGTGCATGGACTGGCCTCACACTCAGCGACTGCCTAAGAGTGTCTGAGACGCGGGAGAATAGGAGGAAGCTGGTTGCAAAGTCCTCTGTGGCGCCCTGACGGTCTTAAAGCTCCATGTGTATTGGTTAGGTGAATCATTATAATGTGACATGCTGATATCTGATGTTTGAAGGTTCCTATGTATTGATGTCTTAGTTGACGTGAATTGATTTGTATGCTGTGTAGTGAATATATTGATTGGGCACCATTCAGGCAGATGTAAAGAAAAAAAAACACAGTCCAACTCGTGTGTTGCCTGGCTGTCCATGTTCGAATGGTGTGGGTGTGTGTGTAGGAAATAATCATTACACGCATCCGAACTTTTGAGAGCGAGAGTCAGACAGCAAAACACGCACCGCATACAATCCGTAACAATCTACAACAACAACAAAAATGTAATGATCGAATGTGGAGTATCAGAATTTTACCAAGAGATGGTTTTCAATCTTCAAATCCTCGTGTGTCGACAGTCTCTGCTTTAGCATGCTTTCCGTGTATTACAAACTTCTTATACCTTTAATCCATGGTTGTGTAAATCCATGTTCCTGCGTGTACTTACTAGCAATACGCTTTGTCATACGTGAACTTCTGTTGCCTGATATGTGGAAGAAGCAAGAACAACTCATGATTCAGTTTCTCCCATTTACAATCCATGTCATCTGTGTTTAAAACAATCTAAATGGTTTTGTCATGCAGAAATCTCCCCCTTGAAGCAGAAGAATGAAGTGGACAACAACAGTCTGGAGACTCGGTATGCAGTGCCGTGCTACCAGAGGGTTTGTATTTCTTGTTTTGGTGTGTGTGGGAGAACCGAGCAGGGTTTACTCTCTGACTTCTATTGGTTACATTCACCTTGTGTGCTTTGCAAATGGCATGGGTTATAATGGAGGGAACAGTTCCTCTTTTTTTTCACGATACATTCAGAAATCGCCTGGAGAAGCTCACATATTATGCAACATGTTAAGCAATATGCGAGCTGCGTTGGAAACATGGACACGCGAAACTTATACACATGTACACGACTGTGTTTCGAAAATCCACTCGCACATTTTTAAGGGTAAGAACATTTGTGAACATTTGCAGACTGAACTCCTTTAAAGTGCACTATCTTGTTTACCAATAGGGTAACACGGAAATGATTTGTATCAATGGAACTGCACGCTGCTACTTTTGTTCGTTCCTTAAAGTTCTTTTTCGAATTGAGCTGGTGTGGATGCTACTACACGGTAATTTAACACATTTAAATCATCAATTCAGCGTATTGTTTAATTTACTAAACATACCATACGTTCGTTTGTTTATTTGTTTGACTTGCTTAAAGTTTATTAGATATACCATACGTTCGTTAGTTTGTTTATTTGGTATAGTTTTAAAGGCCAAAATATGAGAATCTGTTAAACGTTGTGGAATCTGTTCCGTTAGAAAAAAAGTGTGTCATTTGAAGAACTGGTGACAGAAGTGTTCATACATGAAGTCTTGTGTCTTCTGTTGGCTTTCTTTCTTTCTTTCTTTCTTCTTCTTCTTCTTCTTCTTCTTCTTTCTTCTTCTTCTCTTTTTAAAGAGTGGGATTCTGCTTTCCTTTTCCTACTTTTCTTTGCCTTTATGCTTCTTATTCATCTTGAATAGCCTGCTTGACCTGTTATTTATGAACGCTTGCATGCTGATTGTAGTTTTACAAAACTATGTGTGTTGCTGTCCTGGGTTTACTCTTCACTCTGAGCGCAAAACCAACAGGAAAAACACCCCCATTCCCACACCAGTAACACACACACACACTCACACACACACACACACACACACACACACACACACACACGCACGCACGCACGCACGCACGCACGCACGCACGCACGCACGCACGCACGCACGCACGCACGCACGCACGCACGCACACACACACACACACACACACACACACACACACACATACAACAGATGAAGGAATCTATATCTTTAATGTCATAACAGCCAAATATAATGAACAACTTGAAAAGAAAGGCAAAAACATGATAACAAGAAAAAGAGCTAGCTCTATACCGGCATTCTAGTTTTCTTTTTACTTTATGGAAAACAATTTTGATTCTTTACAAACTAAACCTGGAAAAATGCATGACTGACATTGAATAAATTACATTTAAAGCTCGTATTAGTCCGTGCCTTCTGCGCAGGTATATCCAGATCGATCAAGTAATTAATAGTCTATAGTCTATCCTATACAGAGGAATAATTGAATGTGACTACACTATTTTTAAGGCTGGTTCTGAATTATATTTTACCATTCCTCTGGATTATGTAATCAAATTGAAAAAAGAAGGCCTATTTTGAATCTCAGGGAAAAATCATTTGACGATTTGGCAGATGTTCTTGACCATGTCATCAGGTTACACGGGGAACCACCACCATTTGTCGTCATGGTCTACCCAGCTTCATTGATTTCAAAGCTTTTAGTGGGGATCAAAAAGTAAGAGTATTCACCAACTTTGCTAAACAGTCTCCTGATGACGTCACACACACACACACACACACACACACACACACACACACACACACACACACACACACCGCCTTTACAACAGAATTGAAAAATACAACATGCTACACAAGACAGTAAATCATGAAAGTGCTTTACAGACAGAACAGTGAATCATGAAAGTGCTTTACACACAAGACAGTGAATAATGAAAGTGCTTTACACACAAGACAGAGAATCATGAAATACTTTACACACAAGACAGTGAATCATGAAAGTGCTTTACACACACAAGACAGTGAATCATGAAAGTGCTTTACACACAAGACAGTGAATAATGAAAGTGCTTTACACACAAGACAGTGAATAATGAAAGTGCTTTACACTCAAGACAGAGAATCATTAAATACTTTACACACAAGACAGTGAATCATGAAAGTGCTTTACAGACAGAACAGTGAAGCATGAAAGTGCTTTACAGACAGAACAGTGAATCATGAAAGTGCTTTATACACAAGACAGTGAATCATGAAAGTGCTTTACAGACAGAACAGTGAATCATGAAAGTAAAGTGCTTTACAGATAGAACAGTGAATCATGAAAGTGCCTTACACACAAGGCAGTGAATCATGCAAGTGCTTTACATACAAGACAGTGAATCATGAAAGTGCTTTACAGACAAGACAGTGAATCATGAAAGTGGTTTACAGACAAGAAAGTGAATCATGAAAGTGCTTTACAGACAGAACAGTGAATCATGAAAGTGCTTTACAGACAGAACAGTGAATCATGAAAGTGCTTTACACAAGACAGTAAATCATGAAAGTGTTTTACAGACAAAGCAGTGAATCATGAAAGTGCTTTACAGACAAGACAGTGAATCATGAAAGTGCTTGACACACAGGACAGCGAATCATGGAAGTGCTTGACACACAGGACAGTGAATCATGGAAGTGATTGACACAGGACAGTGAATCATGAAAGTGCTTGACACACAGGACAGTGAATCATGAAAGTGCCTAGCAGACAAAGGACACTGGACCATAAACGTGCTTAACAGATAAGGAAAATGAACACTAAAAGCTCCTGGCAGACAAAGAACACTGGATCATGAAAGTGTGCTTAGCTGCGAAATATAAGTGGATCATAAACGTATATAGCCGCTAACGTAAGGTGAATGATACGTTTTTAGCAACCATAGAGAAGTGAAGAATAATAAAATGCTCAGCAGCCAAAGAAAAGTAAATAACAAAAATACTCATTAGCCAAAGAAAAAAAAACTGGATCGTAAAAGTGCAAGCAGCAAAAAAAGAGGTGGATCGTGGAAGTGCTTAAGAGCCCTCGAGAAGTGGACCATAAAAATGCCTAGCCACAAACAAAATGTGGAGCATGAAAGTGTTTCAGACACGCAATGTCGAAAACTCTTTTCTACAGGCTGAAGGTGCTAAGGCTGTTAAGTGGGGACAGAATTGGGAACAAACGCCTCTCCCATAGCGAACTTCCAAATGTCAAGGATAGGATCGCTAAGGACAAGATACTCCTGAAGTGGAAACTTTACTTCTCATCCCAAGCTTCTGAAAAAAATATCGCTTCTTAAAGCCAAGTCATCAGGATTCAATGATGTTATCGTGTGTGTTGTTGTTCTTCAGTGTAACGTCTTCCCACTTCACGTGATTGTAGACAGATTGTGTAATGATGTGTGTGTGTGTGTGTGTGTGTGTGTGTGTGTGTGTGTGTGTGTGTGTGTGTGTGTGTATGTGTGTGTTTGTGTTTGTGTGTGTGCGCGCGCGCGCATGTGTGTGAGTGTGTGTGCGTGCGTGTGTGTGAGTATGTGTGTGTGTGCGTTTTTTTTTTTTTTTTTAAATAAATAAGGTGTTGTTGAAAGTTAAAGATTGTGTGTGTGCGTGTGTGTGTGTGTGTGTGTGTGTGTGTGTGTGTGTGTGTGTGTGTGTGCGTGCGCGCGCGCGCGCGCGCGCGCGCACGTGCACGCGCTTGTGTGTGTGTGTGTGTGTGTGTGTGTGTGTGTGTGTGTGTGTGAGAGAGAGAGAGAGAGAGAGAGAGAGAGAGAGAGAGAGGAGAGAGAGAGAGCTCAGAACTAGAACTAAGAATTTTCATGCACGTCAGCCTTTGGCCACAGTATACGAAGGGTAACAAATGGAAATGGGAGTGGTGGGGATGAGTGAGGCGGTCAAGGAGAGAGAGAGAGAGAGAGAGAGAGAGAGAGAGAGAGAGAGAGAGAGAGAGAGAGAGAGAGAGAGAGAGAGAGAGAGAGAGAGAGAGAGAAACGAAATTTTATTTTGCCAGGGTAACGAGATAAGCAGTGGCGGTGTGGGGGTACACAATGTCCATGGAACTGACAAAGATAGCTAAGCCAGTGATATGACAAAGGGGGTTACCATATTATCAGATGACGTGTCTCTGAATCTGCTCTCTCTAAATATGTGTGGCATCGAAACTAACATATCCGCACTTTTTCTTGCTGATTAAGCAACACCGGACTGCTTCTTTTCCAAAAGTAAGAAATCAAATGCAGGCCTTCACATTTCTCTTGCTGATTTCCAAGTCCTTGAACTTTTGCAGTGTGCTCTGATGTGCACTGTCCAGTTAAACGAACATTTAGTGTGAATGATTTGATGTCAGCATAATCATCGTCACGAGTGTACATTCGTTGACGTAATGAAGTGTTTTGATGTGGAAATTCTTCATGGAAAAAATTGTGAAAATACACCAGTCCAATGTAGGCCTAAATGATACACAGATAAAGAATCCTCAGTTATGGCAGCCTTCGATACTATAAACATAGAGAGGCAGAACAACTAAAATAGCAGTTTGTTCAATGCTCCTAATAGCAATTTCATTTAGATAAAACATTCTGATAATATAGTTTATAAAATGAATGACATTTTGAAACAGGCTGATAGTGAAACTGGACCATTTCCTGATAATGTGGGGAGCTAACGAGCCTGCAAAAGGCAGGAAAAGCATTGTGCATGTTTGTGAGGTAGATACAGAGAGGAAGAGAGATGGAAGGAAACAGACAGACAGACAGACGTAGACAGAGGCAGACAGACAGACAGACAAACAGCAGACAAACAGACACGTCGTACAATGACTGGTCAGGTGGTCGTAAACATTACAATGCCAACGCACGGAAGTGACTGCTTTGTGAGGATTTTAATTTACATTTTAGAACTTGCAATTACACACACACACACACACACACACACACACACACACACACACACACACACGCACGCACGCACGCACGCACACACACATACACAAACACACACACACACACACGCACACACACACACACACACACACACACACACACACACACACACACACACACACACACGAACGAAGTCATCGCGAAGGGGACAGAAAACGCCTTTCTCAGTCCTAAGAAACAACAAAACTGTTTTTTCTGTAAAACCGTGGGCCCCAAAGTATAAAACTTACACAGTGACAGTTCCGCCACTAACAGAGAGAACGAAAGACATTGATGACTGATCACTCTTATCCTCCAATACTTTGTCATCGCATGAGGCATCTTAATAAACCTCTTTGGGAAACAACGATGTGAACGGCCTTGTCACTGCCAAGTCTACTCTGTAGAACCAGTTGTAAGTCGACGCCTACACGACAACCCACACAGTCTTTGGGCGATGCGTCTTTCCAGGAATGAAGGAATATACAAACTGACGATGACGAGAGGAAAACCAACACAGAGCCCCCCCCCACCCCCCCCCCCCCCCCCCCCCCCCCCCCCCCCCCCCCCCCCCCCCCCCCCCCCCCCCCCCCCCCCCCCCCCACCCAGTCCCCCCCCCCCCCCCCCCCCCCCCACCCCCCCCCCCCCCCCCCCCCCCCCCCCCCCATTCCATTCTTTTTTTGTTCTTGTCTGTTTTTCTAAGACAGTGAAGAAATTTAAGACATTCGATAAAACACACAGGTTATACTGGAATATTTGTCAAAACACTCAGATAACAACAACATCGACAACAACAGCAGCAACAACAACAACAACTACAAGCCACTGTCTGCCAGATCTGTCGCAAAGTGAGACGACTGCAGGCGGAAATCTGAACAAATCTTAAATAAATGCTGAAGAGATCTAAGCTAAGTGAAACATTCGTTCATTTTCATCGTCCTATTTGTTTGTGTCTTGCCTGAAGAAGTTCTAAGACTAGGTCGAAACGCGTCGTGTTTCGTCTTGTGACTCGTTTGTCCACGTTTCTCTTGGCAGTTTGCTAACATGATTTAAGATTCGCGCTGTCTGCCAGTTTTACCAAGACGATCATGCGATGAAGGTTCGCTTCAAAAAGAAAGACCTCTGCGAGGTGAGCCCTCGCACGTCGTGCATGACCTTCTACACTGAAGACACCCGCACGTGCCCCGCACCAGCAGCCGCCGAGCCCTTTGAACAATAACGGCAACTCTGTTTCCTCTTTTCTCACATGTAAGGGCGACAACCTCACCCACAGCAACACCACTGCCAGCGGAGGCCTTAGGGTACCAGACGGTCGGCAGTGGATGGCAAACTTCAGGAGAGCCATCAGTGGGCCTGCTTCAGTGTCCGACAAAGTTGACCTTTTTTTGATAGAAATGAGTTAGAGCTATTAAAACCTATCAAGGCTGCAGTTTGATGGATTTCCAGTAGTAAAAAAAAAAGGGCAAAACCGTTGTTTTCTATCAATCTTGAACAATGATTAACATGATTCAGAATAGACCTAAATCTATATGTTTATCTATGCGTTTATCTATCTATCTATCTATCTATCTATCTATCTATCTATCTATCTATCTATCTATCTATCTATCTATCTATCTGTCTGTCTATCTGTCTGTCTGTCTAGTTTATATCTATCTATCTGCCTATCTATCTATCTTGCTAGCTAGCTAGCTAGCTAGCGAGCTAAGTATGTGTCTGTCTGTCTGCCTATCTCTCTGTTGATCAATCAATCAATCTATCAATCAATCAATCATCTATCCATCTATCTAGCTAGCTAGCTGTCTGTCTCTCCATCTATCTATCTATCTATCTATCTATCTATCTATCTATCTATCTATCTATCTGTCGGTCTGTCTGTCTGTCTGTCTGTCTGTCTGTCTGTCTGTCTGTCTGTCTGTCTGTCTATCTGTCTATCTGTTTATCTATCTATCTACCTGTCTGTTTGTCTGTCTATCTACCAGGAACTGATTTGGACGAGGTGACAGTCCCTGCATCGGCCCCCTGTGGTCAGCTGGGCTACAAACAACACCCACTGAATTCAATTGTTCGGGATGTGGGGAGCGGGAGAGGGGGAAGGGGAAAGGATGGGAGGTGGAGGGAATGGGAGCGGGAGAGAAGGAAGACCTTCACATCTTTTCTTAGGACGCAGCACGGTGGCCATTCATTTTGTGGTTATTTACATCGACGCTTTCATTTTTTATTTTGCAGATGATTTCAGTCGTGATTTCAGAATTCTGAGCATTTTTGCTCCTGCGCTTCTGCTCCTCTCTGAGATGCCACGGTCAACAGGCAAAACAACAGGTGGAGTCCTGAGGTAAGTGGTAACATGAACACAACGATAGCATCACGAGTCTTCTGTAATAGGGTGACGCTGGCTGCTGACATCATGGTCACCAGACCTAATGAACACCAGCAGAGGACACACGTAACGGCCAGAGTCTTGATCAGATGAACCGACGAAAAAAGTGACCTTTTTAAGGGGTTAAGTACAATTCTGTACTCGGGCATATGCACGTATATAGCAACTTGACAAGCTATAATCAGTAAACATGCGATAAAATTGAGGGTTGCAATTCCTGTGAACCATACGAATCCTTGATCGGGGCTGTAATGTTGAAATAAGGCCAGGCGACACAGACCTGACTGGCCAGAGAGACCCCAGTGTGACAGCCCAGGAAGGACAGGTGTTAGTGACAACACAAGTCCACCAAACCAAATGACTGCACAAACTGCAGTTGTTGAATGTCTGTTAAGTCTCCACGAATCGTTTGGGAAACAAAGGATGATTGTGTGATCCAGCATGGTGAATAAAATGACGAAAATTGGTACTTCACACAGGCCAAAAGGAACAGAACACCGTTCAACTTGCAAATAACACTGTTTGTCCACGTTTCGCTATGCTGAATGTACTCTCCATAAAAGGTGGCATTTGCTATCAACGTAACTCCAGTGTGGATTCCCATACAAATGTCGCGCTAAATACAAATGAACAATGATTCTTAAGAATTCACGTCCAAACAACTCTCTAAATATGACAGAAAACAAAATAAAAAAACAAATCGATACATTTCCGATGGCTAATACACACACAACCCCAAAGAAAACGGGTATACAGATCAGATGGCATCAGCATGCTACATGAAGGAAGTATGGCGTGAGTTGTTGAACAGGTTCTCTCACTGGAATGTTCAGGAAATAGATTGTCACAGCAAAGCCTATAGTCTGAAGAAAACAATCGTCTTAAATGATGGGTCTTTGAAAACAAATCCACAGGAAATCGCTCAACTGGGACCGCCTGTAAGTCCAGCTCAGTCAACTGAGGCATGTTTTTGAAGCCCAATCTGCCGATTGCCTTTGTGGAAGAAAAAGATAAATTCAAAATATTCGAGATGTGGTAGGTATATAGACACTTCAACATTTAGTGTACTAATACATGTCTTCGAGATGTCCACCCTTTTCAGAACATACAGAACAATCTTTCGAAGTATATTTGTTATCTTCTGTAAAGGATTCTTCGATAAAATAACCGTTTTCAAACTTGGCAGATCGATGAAAATATCCAAATCAAGTTGTTTTACTTTGTTGTAGGAAATATCGAGAAACTGCAAGTTGCTGAGTTTTACACCAGAAATATCCTGCATGAAACAATGAGGCAGACTCAGATGAGTTAAATAATCACTTTTCCTTAAATCGGCCAATGATATGCCGGAGCCTGGTGCATCTAAATAGCGAAGCTGAGGGAAGCGGTCAGCAGGAAACGATTTTCTACACAGAAAGGACAGTCCTTGACACCGGCAGCTTTCAGGACAGATGACGTCACACACCAGCTCATCATCCTGCAAAGGACACTGTGCCAGTCCGTCACACAGGTGATCTTCATGCACACACACTGTGGAACCTCTACACTGATAGTATTCAGGGCAAGTCACACCTTCACAGTTTTGTTCATCTTCGCCGTAGACGCAGTCAGAAAGTCCATTGCATCGGGTGTAGACAGGGAGACAGTACAGCACTCTCTGCTGTGCATTGGTAATGAGTGTCTGTCTGGACAAGATTCGTCATCTTTCATCACCTGCTGAGTAAAGTATCCAGTACCATCTAAGTTGATGTAAAAAGTTTGCACTGAGACACCTCGTTTTGCTGGAAAATAGACTGTTCCTTCTTCTGGACAATCCAATTCATCAGAATCATCGAAACAGTCTGAATGCTCATTGCAATGCTGACTCCACAATATACACCTAGAGTCAGAGCATAAATACCCATTACATGAAGAATGTTGACAATATGACTCATCACTGTTATCTGGACAGTCTTGTCTGAAATCACAAACCGAAGTGTAATGTATTGTTGTGGTGGTGACGTCATCACACTTAAACATGGCGTACGTATCTTCATGCGGAACATCAAAGGGAGATAACTGTGAATTCGGCATATCACTGACATTCATAGCCACGTGAAAATGTGAAATAGATATGTAACAGCTTCTATCGAGGATGGAAATAAAAAATCCATGGGTCACGTGTTGATGTGGACAAACAAGTAGAGCCTGCTTGGTGTTTGTAAGAATGAACTTTGGAACGTGCAAACGAGCTAGAAACGCATCAGAAGGAAGCTGTCTGGGTGAGCTGTACCCAATTTGACAAACAGCGGAATATGCATAAGGATGTACTGACCGCTAGGAGTTGTGGTAAGTTCCATTGAAATAAGCTCGCCTACATGGTTCATCCTTGAGGGACGGTATGGACTGTGTAGACGGAAGTGATTCATGTTGTAGATCAGCGTGTTGTTAGACCATTTGCGAAACTTGCTGTATATGAACGGCACTTTGCACCAGCCCGAGGTGTAACCGAGCAAAGTGTGGACACGCGCATAGTCCTTGAAGATGTATAGCAGGTCCTCTTGTTCCTCCCTGGTTTGATTGAAGCCAGTGTCCCACCCATGGCTCTGCAGCTATACTCATAGAAAGAAACATGGGGTAACCTCGTTGGTCGGACCAACGATAAACACTTGTTGTGTGAAGCCACCAGACCCTGGCAGGAAGGACTGCTGAAAAGACATTGCTCTGTTTCGTCTCTTCCATCGGCACACTCCGTCTTCAGGTTACAGTCCAGGTGGTCCTGAAAGTGAGGATAATGAGCCACAGAACAATTGAACAAACCGCTGGACAGCTTGTGAGGTTGGGCGTCCTCAGACAGAGCAGAAAAATAGAGTCGGGTGTTTTGTATCGAGTATGGATTTGACCTCGAGCTGAACGTGAATGGTGGATGCAGGGAAAATCCTTGCTGGTGTGTAAAAGTGGACCCACACATCCCCTCCACCTTGGCCAGAGCCTCATCTGCTTTCTGATAGTGGACTTGAAACATTTGTTTGTCTCCTATGGCGCAATCGTCTATAGAGTATGACTGCTGAAAACTGATCATTATTACGTACCCAGGAGACCATTTCAGATCGCAACAAAGCTTCTCAAATATTACAGCTGGGACTATCACATAGCCAGAATGATGTGATGCGTTTTTTATAACAAAGTTTTTTAAATTCAACATTAACGAAATCCATTTTCACCACAGGATTGTTGCTGTGAGCCACGTGGTAATCATCAGACAGTAGAATATTTCTTCAGGCCCGTGGCAATCGCACACCACATAAAAAGTTTGGAAGTTATCTTGAGCCACTTTGGTTCTCCAGTGCTTGCCGTCACACCAGTATGCCAGGCGCTGAAGATCAAGTCTGAGGGCTCCATCTTCTGCGTCTTGTGCACGAATATTACAGAAAGAAGAGGAGCCGCCACACACACCATACACCACACCCCTGGTGAGCTGTGGGTCGGGGCAAGTCCTGACAGTCTGCGGCATTAACTTGCAGCATCGTGTACTCTGTTTGGTTCTGACGAAGGAAATAGTCAACACCTGGACACACTGTCCTGATGTTGGTGATGTTGACGTTGATGATGTTCGTTGCACTCTGATCTGTGATCAAACCATGTCCAGGACGGGGGGAATCGTGATGGTATTGCTTAAATGAACTAAGCGTAGTATATTTGTCTGGCTTAATACACCAAGGCTACCTCTGCACTGATACACGCATATGGCCACCCATGCACCCATCAAATATTCCGTTCTCTCTCGGGATGGGGTGTCACGAATTCGTTTCTCTTTTGACACGATTGGGAACAAGAAATATTGCTTCTGCTCTATTTGTAATCACATATGAAGATCCAAATGCACCAAAAATATATGATAGAAACACAAGAGATCAACACTTCCTAATCCCGAGTTGTATGCTATAATGATTGATTGCCTGGCCTGGTGCACACACACACACACACACACACACACACACACACACACACACACTGACTGAAACCATTTGGAGGAAGGTTAGTTCACTCGACGTCGAGCGGACGTGTTGTGCAATCTCTGCAGTGTTTTCAGTGTTTGACGTAGTTATCGTCGTTCTTTTGGATTGTATGTGTGCAAGCACATTGGTGGTGGAGTGTTCTGTATAATGGTGTAATTATGTGAGTGTAGGTATTAATACTTACCAGGAATTCGTCTTTTTTTTTGTTTAATTGAATTGACTTTCTTCCTTGGCGTGGGTTTGTGTGGCACGCCATGTTATAGATTCGTGCCTTTTTTTTAATATTTTGCACGTTCCTGTTGACGTTTGTACAGCTTGAATACCGACGTAAGGTGCGAGCCCCTGTGTGTGTGTGTGTGTGTGTGTGTGTGTGCGTGATGATGGCTGCAACGCACGTGGAGCCGGTGTTTATAAGGAGGAGGGACTTACCCCCTGTGGATGCTACCCAGTTACCTGTTGGTAATGACAGTTTTACTGCTTTAGACACATTTGCCTGGCAGCTGAGCGGGTGTGTGGGTCTGAGACTGTTTTGGGAGCTCAGTTGATAAGGGGTTTATGGCGTGTGTATCCCATGAATCGAACCTCCAGAAATCAACTGTTGATTGAAGGTATTGTGCTAAATGGCCATATAGTGTCTCTCTTCATGACAAGAATCTGTATATTGTCAGAGGTGGTACAGAAGAGGCGCCTGTGACAAAGCTGTTCATTTCTGACATACCCATTTCAGTGGCAGGGAATGACATTGAATCTGCTTTGGTCAGATTAGGTTGTGTTCTGAGATCTTCCCTTCTCATGGAAAAAAAATCCGAAATAAAGATGGCAAACTTACTCGTTTTGTGACTGGAAGATGGTTTGTTTTCATCAACACTCCCTCTGTCTGTCCTCAGAGCGATTTATTAAGATCGGCTCTTTCACGGCAAGACTTTATCATAAAGAACAGCCAAAGGTGGTACGGAAGCCGGTGTGCTCCAGATGTTTACAGCCTGGTCATTTTTTGCACCAGTGCCAGAACATGGTCACCTGCAGAGAGTGTCATCAGAGTGGACACAGACGTGGGGATCCGGAGTGTGGTGCTTTTCCTGATCCGGTATCCTTGGAACCTGGTCTGGAGGAGATGACTACAGACCACAGTAATGCTTCTTCCCTGCACTTTACCCTCCGATCCAGGACGTCGACCTTGCACCGTCTACCTTTGATGAGACAGAGGACGTCTTTGAAGACTCTCATACAGACATTGTACCTGAGACTCAACTCACTCAGGCTGCAGATGCAGAGTGTTCTGCTATGGAAAAGGCAAAGGCAGAGGAGTCACCTCGTTCGGTGCCAGAGGATAGTAATTCAGTTACACCTCACCTTAAATCTGGCCGGGTAAACACCGTCAAAGAAAGGGAAACAGTCAGACCTGACACCGGCTTGAATCAGGTGCAAACGGACGGAGATTCCCCAACAGCAGTGAACTGGTCACATCAGTTCATACCATACTCACGCATGTCGCGTGCATCCTCCCTGTCCCACTCTCAAAAAGACGTGGGATAGGCAGAATGTGTTCATACATGCTTTCCCTAACGACGACCGCTTTGGCTTTACGGACTATGTTTTTTCGAGATAATTCTTGGGTAACGGACTTTGTTATGGCAATCGGACTTCCTCATGGCTTGCGACTCAAATTTGCGTCTGTTTTCGCTAAATGTACGAGGACTGCGGTCTCTCGTTTAAAAAGAAAAGCGTTGTTCAAATTAATTAAAGAGAGAAAATATGATATTATATGTTTACAGGAGACTTACATCACAGAAGATGTACATGATCAATGAAAAAAGAATGGGGTACAGGGGAATTTCTATGTAAACACTTTCACAGCACATAGTTGGGGACAGGTAATCTTGTTCCGTGAAAACGTAGTTGACAGTTGCGTAATACTACACAGCTCAAGAAGAATTTTGGCCGTTGATGAAGTGGAAATATCACAGAGAAAGATAGTAGTTTTTTTAATATTTATGCCCCTAATACTGCTCAAGAGAAAACGTTATTTTTTTGAAGAATTAGAAAAAAGTAATGTCAAATATAATTTCAGATAATATATTAATATGTGGTGATTTTAATTGTGTGTTAGATAATGATTTAGATATTGTTTCCGGGGGAAAAAAACATGCAGATAACGCAGTGCAGAGATTCTGTGACTGGGTAGCAAACCATAACTTGTTCGATGGCTGGCGATTATTTCATCCAAATGAAAAAGAATTTACCTGGAGTAAAAAGTCTCCATTTATTGCAAGAAGACTCGATTATATCTTTATGAGTTCCGAAATTTTCGATAAAACCTTGGAATGTAACATTCACTCTATGCCTTCCACTGACCACAGAGCATGCTCTATTACCGTGAAATTTTCTAGTATAGAAAGAGGCCCTGGATTGTGGAAGTTTAATAATTCATTACTAAACGATCTAGAGTTTGTAAATGAAATGAATGCTTTAATAGATGATCACATTTCATACATAAATGAACATGCAGACTATCAAATGGATGGAATGGGAAGTTTTGAAAAATAAAGATTAAAACTTTTTCTATGAACTATAGTAAACACAAAAGTATGGTAAGAAAAAATATGTTGATAGATTTATATAATAAACTAAACGAGGTAGATGTCCTGCTTTCATCTGAGCCAGACTGTACTCAGGCTCAGAATGAACGCACACACTTGGCACAGAAAAATTGAAATACTGGAAAATTATAAGGCACGTGCTGCACAGGTTAGAGCAAGAGTAAAATGGGTAGAAGAAGGGGAGAAAAATACTACTAAATATTTTCTCAGTCTTGAAAAATCAAGAGCTAATTCTAAAATAATGGAAGGTGTTTTAGATAAAAACAATGTATTAAAACTATCAGACCAAGATATTAAAAGTTCAAAAAGATTTCTTTGCTGATTTGTACACAAAGAAACTGTCATATGCTAACATGTCTGAGCAAGTAGATAACTTTTTGGCAGATGCAAGTGTTCCTCATATTTCTGAGATTCAGAAAAAACAGTTGTGAAGGTACGGTGACAGAAGACGAACTCCTTGAGGCACTGAAAAAAATTAAATAATGGAACATCACCAGGTTGTGACGGTATTACGGGTCGAGTTTTTTAAAGTTTTCTGGCAACACATAAAAAACATTGCTCACTCTGTCTTTCAACGTTGCATTTGATAAAGGATCACTTTCACCAACACAAAGAAAAGCAGTTATTACTTTATTACATAAAGGTAAGGATCTACCGAGGAATGAGTTAAAAAAAATGGAGACCTATATCTCTGACAAATACTGATTATAAACTTTTGGCCAAAAGCTTAGCTAACCGTTTGGGGCAGGTAATACAAGACGTCATTGACGAAGATCAAGGGGGTATATTAAAGGGCGGAGTGTAGGGACATTAGTTAGGCAAATTGATGATGTAATCGAGCAACTGAATGCAAATAATAAACCTGGTGTGCTACTCAGTATTGACTACACTCAAGCATTTGATCGTATTTCAAAAGACTTTATGATAACCACATTTAAAAAAAATTGGCTTCGGGATGGATTTTATTAAATGGGTTGAAGTAATAATGAAAAATACTACGAGTTGTGTGAATTATGTGGTTGGATATCCGAGTATTTTCCAGTAGAAACAGGAATTCGTCAAGGTTGTCCATTTTCACGTTGGCCTTTGTGACAGCTATAGAAATTTTAGCAATAAAAATAAGAAACTGTCGTAATATTAAAGGGCTTGATTTATGGAGATCTGGTAACAATACTTTGGCTACTTTAATCAAACTTGCACTTTATGCGGATGATATAACTTTATTTTTGAAGGATGAGCACGACATGTTGCATGCACTCAACATATTATTTGATTTCTCGTTGTTTTCAGGATTGGAGATAAATCGTCACAAGACAGTGGCAATGTGGTTAGGAAGTAAAAAAAACATTGTGAAGATGTATGGTATGGAATTTCTTGGAAAAATAGATTAAAAATTCTTGGAGTTTATTTTGTCAGTGATAGATGTGCTTCTTTGGTAATGGAAAACTGGTTGCAAAGAATCGACAATATAAAAAGATTATTCATTCTTGGGAAAAAACGAAATTTAAGTGTAATGGGGAAAGTATGTATTATAAAGACATTTTTGATATCTCAATTAGTCTATGTCATGCAGGCGTTGGTAATTCCAGACAATGTGCTTATAGAAATCAACAGAATACTTTTAGGTTTCTATGGCGTAAGCAAAACTGTAATAAAAGGGCATATGAAAAAGTTAAGAGAAATGTTATTTGTAAAGATTTTGAACAGGGAGGTTTGAAAATGATAGATGTCAGACAAATGCAGTCTGCGTTTCTTCTGCATTGGGTAATACGTCTGTGGAGAGCCGGAGAAAATGAGAAGTGGTCCTTTATCCCGAAAAAGATTTTTGCTCCGTTTGGCAGTAATTATGTGTGCTTCTATGCAAATGTTAATAGTGGTGTGCTTAAAGGTTTACATTTAGTTAATTCTTTTTTCTGGAAAACAGTGTTAAAAACATGGTTAGATCTCAATAAGCATGATGGATCTTTAGCACGTTCTTCCCTTTGTGGAACAACCGGGGCATTATATATCGAGGAAACGTTCTTTTTTTTCCCGATTGGATACGAGGTGGTATACTGATAGTTCAGGATATGTTTGGTGCCAGTGGAATGTTATCTTTGCCTGAAATACGTAATAGGATTGGAGACTCACCCTCCAGAACACTCGAATATAATGTAGTAACCGCTGCTGTCCGACAATATGTTTTTCAAGTATAAGTGAGAAGATCGGTGTAACAGTGATTTTTCAGATCCCCCACTCTTTTGTGGCAAGAAACTGATAGCCTGTAGAGAATTTCGGAAAACAATATGTATGTTGCAAAAATCGGATCCCTGTGCCTTTAGCTTTTGGAAAAAAATTTGGCATAGAATTAAACAAGAATATGGGCAGATCCCTCGCTTGTGTACAAAAGAAACACGATTGAGAGTGCTGCAGTGGAAAATTTTGCATAACATTTATCCCACTAATATTATGCTATGCAAGATGAAAATACGTGATGATAAAAAATGTTCTTATTGTACTGACGAAAATCGATTATATATCGAGCATTTCTTTTATGAATGTCCAACTGTTAGATACTTCTGGAAATACATTAGCCAATTTATACTAGTACAGTGCGACATTAATGTGTCCTTATCTCTGGTTGATGTTCTGTTTGGAAAACAGAAGAGCGACGATATCGATGCAGTGAATCTAAAGAAAATTAATTATATAATTTTGATAGCAAAAATGTGTGTGTAAGTATTGCTAAAAAGACTGAATCAAAATTACCAATGTCCATGATATTTGAAAATCAGTTAAGATATCGGAAAGTTTAGCAAAAAATCATATACACGCCCCATACACGCACTCTCAGAATCATACATGCACACGCCTACATACATTACTACGTGTGTACGGTCAAGGATACACACACACACAACACACACACACACACACACACACACACACACACACACACACACACACACACACACACACACACACACACACACACACACAAACACACGAATATGTTGTCTCGCTGCTGGACCTTCCTCATGTTTTCCTTGTGTTTTTTTTTTCCTTTCGTTTCAAGGTCAACCCATTGGGGACTAGGTCGATTTGTGAGACAATGTGTTCCTCACCCCAAAAAGGGGGGGGGGAAAAAAAAATAAAAAAAAAAAAAAAAAAAGAAAGAAAAGGAAAAAAAAAAAAAAAAAAAAAAAGGTGTGAGAGGTCAAAAAAGAAAGTAGGGGAAGCCGGCATAGAGAGAAGGCTCTTCCTTGAATGGATATGAGAAGGATAGATTGATAGAACGATAGATGGGTAGATAGCTCGAGTGATAGACAGACAGGTAGACAGAGAGACAGACAAACAGACAGACAGGTAGACAGACAAAGAGATTTATGGAGAGAGATAGAGAGATGGGGAGTTGGGTTGGAGTGATAGGGAGGGAGTGGGTGATGGAGGGAGGGGAGGTGTAGGCAGTTAGCGGGGGAGGATGGCAGTAAGAGGTAAGAGGGAGGGATAAAAAATTGAGAGTGAGGGAACTTGATTGAGAGAGGGTGGGAGAGTCTGGGGATAGGTAGGAAGCTAATAGATGAACAGGGAGGTTCGCTATGAGGTGAAGACGATATTGGTGATAGAGTGGGAGGGGGTGAGCTTTTTTGGGTGGTGGGGGGGGTGGGTGGGGGGGGGAGATGGGGGGGGGGGGGATCTATAAAGAGGCGAAGAGAAAGATGATGTAGGGCTTAGATGATAAATTAAACCCGATTCTAATAACTTCAGTATCGTAGTATGTTTCATAATTCCATCTTTTGGTTACCCAAACCCTATCATGTTTGAAATCCAGTGATTG
>JADBJO010003218.1:21131-28631 GCA_016801955.1 Conus betulinus
GTACACTTTCATTCCTAGTGTGTATCAAATCCAAAGTTAACAAAAACAAATAAATTCGTAACATTTCGTTATGTCCTCACCTCACGCACAGGAGTAATGCAGTAAAAAAAAAAAAAAAAAAAAAAAACAACACACACACACACAAACACACACACCTTAAGACTGACTCGACCATCCACTCAATCAAATGATGACACATTATTTTACCGATCTCTTCAACTTGGGGGGGAAAAAAATCAGAGAGAGAGAGAGAGAGAGAGAGTGTGTGTGTGTGTGTGTGTGTGTGTGTGTGTGTGTGTGTGTGTGTGTGTGTGTGTGTGTGTGTGCGTTTATCTGTGTGTGTGTATGTCTGTGTGCATGTACGTATGTACGTCTGTGTGTCTCTGTGTGTATGTGTTTGAATATTTTTTTTAGTTTTTGTTGTAGATCTTCTCGTTTTTATGGTTTGTGTTTGTATTTACTAATATCCCTTTGCCATTGCTTTGTTTTTCCTCAGACGCACACTGGGCATCATTAATGCTCAAACAGGCTGTCTTATTCATTACAGTTTCAGGAAAAAACAAAAACAACACACACACACACACACACACACACACACACACACACACACACACACACACACACACACACACACACACACACACTCTCACACACACACACACATTATTTATGCCGGTTTGAAAACGGCTTTGAGATAAATGCTGGCATAATTAAATAGCAGGTGGATATGCAGGATACCCAAACAAATAGAATGCAGAAAAGCTGAAAAAAGACACTCTCATAATTCATAAGGATAAGCCAGAACCATCTTTGATCCAATGCCATTCTTTCATTCTGGGATTTTTTTCTCGCTTTTATCATTCTTTATTTGTTATTTGTTTTTTTTTTTTATTGTCTTTGGATTGACAAGACTTCTGATTTGTTGTACGACTTGCTGAGCTGTTCCATTTTCAGATTTGTCGAGGAGAAGTGGTTGGTTAGTTAGTTCAATGATACGCTATATGCAGATTTGTAGTTAGCTGGCTGGTTGAATAATTGGCTGGTTCATCTACAATTTGATTGGTGGAGAGATGGTTAGTTGTTCAGCTACTGATTCGCCAAATGCAGATTAGTAGTCAGGTGATTGGTTTGAATGATAGGCTATCTATTTGCAATTTGATTGGCGGAAAGGTAAACTGGTTATTTACCTTACTGATTCGCCATATGGAGACTGGTTTGTCAAATAATAGTTGGATGAATGTGTGGCTGGTCAGCTAATTGATTGGTTGTCTGGTTTGTTGTGTGGGTGAGTGGAGCGTTGGCTGTCTGTTTTAATTGGTTGGTTGGTTGGTTAGCTGGTTGGTTTGGGTGTATTGAATCGTGTCTTTGTTTCTTGGTTAAATTTATATGGGGTCTGCTCTCAACAAGCTTCTGGTTGTGTGATGTATTATATGATTACCTCCACCGATCACATACTTAATTGTAATGGTCCTTTCAGGTTTACTATTAACACTGATTTTGTAAAAAAAAAAAAAAAAAAAAAAAAAAAAAAAAAAAACGCTTTGCTTCATGAGGTGTGGAATTAATGTCCAGTGAAGTATGCAATTGATGTCCAGTGAAGTATGGAATTAATGTCCAGTGAAGTATGGAATTAATGTCCAGTGAAGTATGGAAATAATGTCCCATGTTCAGATTGCATGGCTCAGAGGAAAGAATATTCTATACTGCTGGGTTAAAACATATTTCAGACACGGTATATTTGCATTTTTAGTCCATGGAAATTTTACTTAACTGCAAAAGTGAACAAGGAGACCCAATCTTATGATAATCGATCATTCTTATTGCTGAAATTCAGCAATTGTAATAAAAATGAAATACTGTTTTATTGTTTATACGAATTTCTACTGCTGACACCTGTACTCTGTTTGTCTGTGTCCTGTACTCTGTCTGTGTCCTGTATTCTGTCTGTGGCCTTGGCAGTATTAACCCCCACTCTTGCTAAATTTTGACACCAAACAAAAACTTTTGAAATGTACTCACATATCGAAGTGTTCCATACTGGAAATAGACTTTTGAAGAAACCAGTCGCCGTAACGAAGTGGTTCGCGTCGCAGACTCCCGGCTGAGAAGTGGTGGGTTCGAATCCCATCAGTGTCATATGGGTTTTCTGCCCCGACCGGCTCTTACCCAGAGTTGAGTTTGCTGCGGACTCAGTTGGAAAGACTAGACCACACAGTCGAGTTTCATCCACTTAATGGATGCCTTTCTGAGAGTGTTGCTCAAATTTGCTGACCAACACTGCAGGTGACTGTAACTCTCGGGCCTGTTGACGCGCCGGGGATACATTGAAAGGAAGCGTAGAGTACAGCCCTGTCATGTAGTCTCGGACCGAAATGGAAATCCATAGCATCATCTTAATCATCCTCATTCTCATTGATCAGCATAAAAAGCATGTCTTAAATTCTGTGACCCTTCATGCCCTGCTCTGATGGTGACCTCAATTTCGATGTCCTCTCCACGTCTGTGACCTTGTTTTGGTTCCGTCGGGGTCACCGGTATCAGCGAGTCCATGGTGACTGTCGTTGGACAGACGTGGTGGCGCCCTCCGGAGGGAGAGCTCACTCACGCCGGCTCCGCGGCTAAGCAATTATTGTCGTCAGTAGGGGGCTTAGTAGGTGGCGTCCTGCGTATGTTAGATCAGAACAGGCGTCACTGAACACCACCGAAATGACTCAGCAGCAGTGCAGTGTCTCATCTGGTGGGTTGCCTCTTGACGACCTGACATTGGCTGCTCCATGTGAATGTGGTGGTGCCCGGGCTGCGGCGGGGCCGACCGGGCTGTGGCTGTGGACGAGGTGTCGGAATGAGCGGTGTGGGTGGCACTGCCCTCTGAGGTGGCGCAGAAGTTGGGACAGGTAAAATAAAATTTTAAAAAAGACTTTTGAAGAAACTAAAACTTCACTTTCGTCACTTTCGAAAGTATAGCATGATTTCGGGATGGCATATGAAGAGAAATAACACACATCAACACAGCTAGAGAGCAAAATAACGATCAGATAAGAAATATTGTTCACATATGAAAATGGAACGGACAAATATGTTTAATGTGTGCTTAATTCAAGATCTACTGGTTTTGAAAACAGTTACTATCTTTTCATAATTAAAAGTGTGATTAAAAAAAAAAAAAGAAAAATAACAACACACACACACACACACACGAAAACATGAACACAGTTGGTAGTGTGGTTGTTTTACCAAGCCGCATCAAGTTACGAATTCACAACAATTCGTGCTTGCCAGTCCAGCTAATGGGACTGCTCGTCAGAGAGAAGTGAGATCTCTCTCTCTCTCTCTCTCTCTCTCTCTCTCTCTCTCTCTCTCTCTCTCTCTCTCTCTGTGTGTGTGTGTGTGTGTGTGTGTGTGTGTGTGTGTGTGTGTGTGTGTGTGTGTGTGTGTGTGTGTGTGTGTGTGTGTGTGTGTGTGTGTGTGTGTGATGGCTTCTATCAGGAAATTCCATTACTCCCCCAGACTGGGTATCTGTGTGATGCTGCTTGGTTGTGGCTTTAGTCATCCTCAATAATTTGACCACCCAGCTCTCTCCTGGTCGAAATAATCCGCCCCTGCACCCCGGGGGAGAGCACCCCGCCACCTATGTTCGTGTTATTCTCAGAAATAAGTACGATTATGGCCACCTGGATAAAGAGAAATCGACTATGTGCGTGCTTACCCTCACTCACCTCCCTCCCCACTCAGAAAACTCTTCCGTCTCTGTCTCTGTCTCTTTTCTCTCGTCTGTCTGTCTGTCTCTGTCTCTCTCTCTTACTCTGTCTGTCTGTCTCTCTCTCTTCTCTCTCTCTCTCTCTCTCTCTCTCTCTCTCTCTCTCCATTATCTGTCATTACAAGACCTACGGCCACTGACCCTGCACATATGCTAAACTCTCCGTCACAGCGGCACCACAGCAGAGCAGAGAGTCATTAGAGCCTGTGGTCAGTTTGGTCAGCCTTGCCAGACCAGAAATTGACCACTAAGACTGTGCGCGTCACTGTCCGACAAATCGGATGTCAAGCATATTCACATGGAGGATGAGTCCGGGGAGGAGGCGAGTGCGTGGGGTGGAGGGTGGTGGGGGTGGGGGTGGGGGTGGGGTTGTCAAGAGACCATTAGCAAGCTTGAGTTATTGGAAACTTGTCCCGT
This sequence comes from Conus betulinus, assembly GCA_016801955.1. NCBI lineage: Eukaryota > Metazoa > Mollusca > Gastropoda > Neogastropoda > Conidae > Conus > Conus betulinus. The sequence goes on from JADBJO010003218.1 coordinate 25,306, forward strand.
GAGAGTTGCAAGACATTGTTTTGGGAGCAGCATAATGAGCAGGGCGGTGCTTCATGTCTGAAATCTCTCTCTCTCTCTCTCTCTCTCTCTCTCTCTCTCTCTCTCTCTCTCTCTCTCTCTCTCTCTCTCTCTCTCTCTCTCTCTCTCGCATTTGTATTGCTTATCTCATTACCCTGGTAAAATAAAATTTCGTTCGTTCGTTCGTTCGTTCGTTCTCTCTCATACGCCACTCATTCCTTCTCTCTCCAAGACAGTCATCCGCAGGATTCTACTGTCCCACTCTCTGCAATGCAGTCCACCCAGATCAGTCAAACCAAGCTACCCTTGGGCACCCACGAAAGGAGGCACTGCACTGCTGCTGACTCACTCAGAGTGGTGTTTTCATCAGTTGTCTGTTCGGATTCAACGTAAAACGAGGCACCACTACTGAGCCCCCTACCGTCCAGTTACTGAGCCCACGTGAGCTCTCTGGAAGGTCATCATGTCCATGGAACGGTAGTGGCCATGACCTTGCTAATATCTTTGACACGACCTCAACAAGGTCATGGAGGACGAGAGGTAATCCACACTATGACTGCCATGGCAGCAGGCCGCGAAGAGTCACAGACTTTGAGAATGCTTTCTGGGATTACCAGTGAGGGTACGAACACTAAGGATGATACAGCAGTTCCATTCTGATTTGATATTACAGGACAGAACTGGTCTCTACGTTTACGTTCAGTGAGGGTAAGAACGGTAAGGATGATACAGCAGTTCCATTCTGATTTGATATTACAGGACAGAACTGGTCTCTACGTTTACTTTCAGTGAGGGTAAGAACAGTAAGGATGATATAGTAGTTCCAACCTGATCTGATATTACAGGACAGAACTTTAGAATACAATTCAAGTGAGACAAGTATCCTGATCGAGAAGATAACTCCTGGTGTGCTTTGCAAAACCGCGCAGCTGATGTGATTTATCAATATTTATGTAAAATCAATACAATTTACGAGTTGTTGATTTGAAGCATTTTTACATGATCAAAAAGGAAGTACAATTAAATGTTTTTTGTTGTTGTTGTTGTTGTTGTTGTTGTTTTTTTCTTTTTTAATTTGAACGAATATGCAGGAACTGCGATAGAAAGAAGAGAGAAGAAGAAAGAAGAAGAAGAAGAAGAAGAAGAAGAAGAAGAAGAAGACAAGAGGAGGAAGAGGAGGTGGGAGGTGGAGGACGACGACGACGACGACGAGGAGGACGAGGAGGACTAGAACGACCGGGAGAAAAGCAAGAACAAGAACTGGGAGGAAGAAGAGAAGGAGGAGGAGGAGGAGGAGGAAGAAGAAGAAGAGGAGGTGGAGAAGGAGAATAAGAACAAGACCAAAAACAAGGACAAGACGAACAAATAAACACATAAACAAAGAAGAAGTACAAGAAGAAGAAAGAGGAGGGTAAAGACACAGTAAAACTACGCATGTAAACCACTTAGATAATTACCTAAACAAAACACACAGAGACAGGAAAACGAACAGCAAACAAAAATGTATCTGGCAGCAAACTCTGGCAGGCAAAGTGCTGTCGCTGAGAAAGAGCAGCATACATTTCACAAAAAAAGCAGTCTGTGCCAAAGAGAACATAAGACTACATAGTACAATGCGAACGAGGGAGGCAGTCTGCCTATTCGGTTCACATGCTGCACGTGTCATAGAATTACTTGGGTAGAGCATCTCAAACAGGACGGGGGTGTCAAAAAAACTTTGTGACAAGCTCCCCAGTATCTGTGTTTCAATGAGTTAGTTCATCCAGTCTGTGCCATTTTCCGCTTAGGCAATGGCTGCGATAAGAATATAGCACATGTGCGACGAAATGGGAGGCAGTGGGAAAGGTAGAGGATAGAAATGTGGAGCTGAGGAACAGCAGTCTGTCGGCTGACTTTCGGCTTTACTTGGAGGTGAAAAGGGCGTGCACACTGCATGCAACTCGCAGTGCAAAGAAAGGACAAAATGCTACCTGCTTTTCGTCGTCTACGCGATTTAGCCCTAACCTGTTCCAAATATTTGTCGTCGTTTCTTAGTTACGTGAATCATGATGTATACTTCATGTGAAGCATCGTTTTCGGATTCTGACATTATCTTCACTGCATTTAAGTTTCTCTGATTTTAATTTCAAAAAATAAATTGATGGCACATCGCCTTTGTTCGATACCTGATATTCTGTTGCATTGATGTGGCTACGCTTTTTGAAGTCACAACAAAAAATAAGCTAATCTTAAATAAATGTTAACGAACCGCCAAGAGAAACGTAGACAAACGAGTCACAAGACAAAAAACGACGCGTTTCGACCTCTTAGGTCTTCTTCAGAGAAGACATTAACAAATAGTACAAAGAAAATGAACGAATTTGTCACCTAGCTTTCTTCAGCGCAAGGTTGGCGTTGGCGTTGAAGGATGATGAAGGAATTGTCTATATAAAAACAAGGAACACTGAGCAAAAGGTGGATGAGGCTGTAGTAAGCTTTATCAGCTGCTCGTGTTTGCCGTCAGTTGAACTCTTTGGTCAAGAAGTTCTGTTTAGCACACCACAACACCTATCAAATAAATTGCAGAGCAACAAACATCAAAAGAACGATGTTTTTTATCTCTTAAACCAGGAGACAACTTCTCTGATCTTTCTGGTGCTGTTCAAGGACGTTTTCATCAGTGTTTAAGTTTTTTTTGCGGAGCATTAAGACTGATGTCATAGATATGGTACACGTATGGAGATATGTTATGCTTCTTGGCTGCGTTGTGCCTTTTCTTCTGTCCCATCTTCAGTGCTAGCTCAGTGGCATAGCACCCATGCCGCTCATTTCCACTCTGCAGCCACAGCCTGGTCCACCGCTTCCCGGCACTGGCAATCCACTTGAGCAGCCAATATCAGGTCGTCAAGAGAGGAGACACTGTAGCGTTGGTGTTGTTCGCCGTTTCTGAGTACACCACCTACAAAGCCCCCTGCTGACAACAGTACAAAGCCCCCCTACTAACGACAATAGCTGCTTTGTTGTGGAGCCAGCGTGGATCATCTCTCTCCCTCCGGAAGGCGCCACCACGTCCGTCCAACGACAGCCCCCAGGAACTTGCCAATACCGGCGATCCTGACGGAATCAAACCAAGGCCATAGACGGAATCAAACCAAGGCCATAGACGGAATCAAACCAAGGCCGTAGACAGGCCAATCAGAAAACCAAGGCCATAGACAGAATCAAACCAAGGCCGTAGACGGAATCAAACCAAGGCCATAGACAGAATCAAACCAAGGCTGTAGACAGAATCAAACCAAGGCCGTAGACGGAATCAAACCAAGGCCATA
>JADBJO010003218.1:36131-41131 GCA_016801955.1 Conus betulinus
GACTTACAGAGAGAATTTGTGTAAAGCAGAAATGTGCACTAAATTAAATGAGGCTTTAGAACTGATCAATGTTGATGTTAATAAAGCTTTAGATTTGTTTAATGATTGTATTAAAAACAGTGCTGAATGTATGATAAAACGTGTGCTAATAGAGAAACGGTGCTAAAAAGGATGATTGGTTTGACAACGATTGTTTGGTAATGAAAGAAAAACGCTAAAATTATTGAGAATATGGCTTCGTACTTTGGACGATGGTGACAGAAGTGAGTATGTCATTGCAAGAAGAGAATATAAAACCTTCAAAAGCAGAAGAAGAAAATGTTCAATAAAAACTTATTAGATAACTTGATCAGATCTCTTCCTTCACAACAGGAGTTTTTGGAAAACATTAAAAAGAGCTTCATTTAAAAGAAAATACATTAAGAATAATATTTCCCTGGATACATGGTATGAGCACTTTACACATTTGTTAGGTAAAGATATTTTAAGTGATGATGAGCTTTCTGTTGTTATCGATGAGGGAGAAGACGAGCATTTCAATCGTCCCATCTCTAAAGAAGAAATTATATTTGCCATGCGGAAAAAAATTAAACTAACAAATCAGCAGGACCTGATTCTATTATTGGTGAATTGTTGAAGTATGCTGGACCTCGAGTTGTTGACTTTTTACTAGTTCTGTTCAATAGAATTTTTGATGAAGGCATCTTCCCAGAAAACTGGACAGAGTCTGTAACCTTGCCCTTGTTCAAGAAAGGCGACGTAGATAACCCTAATAATTACAGAGGTATCTCTTTGGTTGATGTTAGCTGTAAAGTGTATAGTACTGTTGTTAACAACAGATTGCAGGAATGGATTGAATGTAATAATATCACGGAGAGCATCAGGCTGGGTTCAAAAAGGGCTACTCTACTATTGACCATATGTTTACTCTTCTTGCATTTGTTCAGAAACAATTTTCATTAAATCGTAAATTTTATGTTGCGTTTATTGACTTTGAAAAAGCCTTTGACTCCATCAATAGAAAGCTTTTATGGACTATCTTGTTAAAAAATGGGATCAAGGGGAAATTATTTCGCTGTATAAGAGCCATGTACAAAGTTGTTAAGACTAGGGTGAGAAGTGGTTCCAATCTGACAGATTATATTAATTGTTTTGCTGGGGTAAAGCAAGGTGATGTTTGCAGCCTGTACTTTTTTCTATATTCATTAATGAGCTTACCATTGAGGTTATCAATAATGGCCTTCATGGTGGACGATTTTCGGAAGATGTCTTAGAATTGTTTATCCTACTATTAGCAGATGATGTTGTTTTGGTTTCAGAAACGATAGTTGGCTTACAGCGCCAGATAAATAATCTGAACAGGGCTGCCTCTTCATTAGAGTTGAAAGTAAATATGAATAAAAGCAACATTGTGGTGTTTCGAAAGGGAGGTTATTTGGCGGCGAGGGAAAGATGGATGTATAACGGAATTACTATACCTGTGCTGAATGTATATAAATATTTAGGGATCTATATTTTCTACACGCCTAAGTTTTACCTTTGCCTGTAAAGATCTTGCAGGTAGGGCAAAGAATGCTTTGGTATGTGTCATGAAAAGACTGATTGCTTTGAATAACAATTCGCTTGAGCTATTTTTGAAAATATTTGATTCCCAAATACAGCCGGTTTTGATGTATGGAGCTGAAATTTGGGGTTTAGATAATGCTGTTGTTCATTGCGAGGCAGTACATTTATTTGCTTTGAAGAGGTTTCTAGGTCTTGACAGGCGTATTTCAAATGATTTGGTATATGGGGAGACCAATAGATATCCACTGTTTATTGTTCAGCCATTAGATGTGTTCGGTATTGGTTAAAGCTTTTACAAATGGAACATTTATAGATTGCCTCGTAAGTCTTATGAAATGTTGTTCGAATTAGATAAAGGGAAAAACAAACTGGGTTTCAAATGTACGTCTGTTTTTCTGTGTAAGCATGGTTTTGGTGATGTCTGGCTGTCCCAGAGTGTTCGGAAATCAAAGCCAGTTTATTCGTGTGTTTTCCGACAAAGGTTGATTGACTGTAGATGGCAAATGTGGGACGATCATATACAAAGTAGTGGACGCTATGATTTGTACAGAAATTATTCTAGTTTTCGTTGTACTCAGCCTTATTTGAAGTTTGATTTGGATATGCATCTGAAAAGATCAATTGCTAAATTCAGAGTTGGTGTTTCTGACATAAGGACCCATTACTTAAGATACAGACAACATAGACAAAATGATTTGGTATGTCCATTGTGTATGCAAGGTGAGGAAAATGAATTACACTTTATTTTCCTTTGTCCAGCTTTAGAAGATATTCGTAAAAAATTTATCCCACAGAAATATCATAGCCGCCCATGTATGTTTCGTTTACAGTTATTACTTAGCTCTAATAGTTATAAGGTTATTAGGAATTTAGGTATGTTTCTGTTTAAGGCGTTTAAGATTAGAGAAATAATGACGTCTTAGATAGTCTTGTTGTTTTGTTGTTTTTTTGTTTTCTGATAAATCATGTGTTTCTTATATTTAAAAGTGAATGATTGTGTTCATTCCCCTTCAAATGGGCCAATGGCCTTACTGAATAAAAATCTCTGAAGTCTGAAGTCTGAAGTTAAAACTTTGATTAAAATGTAATGCTAAAACCTAATAAATGCAAGAACATTAACAGGTCGGCACGCCAACCATAAGGTGCACACACAAAATATATCTATATATAACTGGCTATCTACTAGTGCTGCTGATTCCAACGACGACGTAGACGATGACGTCGACGAAACGATGATGAGGACGAAGACGACGAAACGATGAAGATGATGAAGACGACGACCACAGCGTCAAGTTCGACTCAAGACTTACAGAACTTCACAGAGCTGCGGCTCAAAATCACTAGCACACTCACGGCGTCTCTGTCGGCGACAAAGCAACAGTCACACACAGGAGCTGTGGGTCACACACAAACACACAGAACGCAGCGACGGCCTAGCCAACAGGTCGCTGGTTCGAAACTCGGGAGCGGCGCTCTGGCTTGGCAGCAGCAGCGTCTCCAGCCCCACTGGCTCAGCGGATAGTCGGTCCCGGGCGCAGTGGCAGGTAGAGGTAGATTGTCGGCACTGAACAAGGGGTAGAACTCGGCTACTGCCCCGACCCTCGGAAAGTAGCAGCCAGTCCCCCTCAGTCCAGGGAACACTTCTACCTGGGGGAAACTGATAACTACCTTGATTATCATGGCTACTATTCATTATAATCACGACTACATTCATATTCATTAGCCACATCACATTCCACTAGAACTTGGGACAAACATCAGCATATTATTTCTTCAACACTACAACATTCCCTTTTTCCGGAATCATAACACTACAACATTCCCTTTTCCGGAATCACAGCACTACACAGGAAAAGGATTTCAATATAACCTTTCAGAATCTAGTTTTCCAAATTGGGGAAAGGATTCCCACCTAGACCCTCTTCAATAAACCATGAATACAATTCATTACACACAATTAATGATTACTTTTCATCAAACTATAAATGTCACACACAAATGTTCATTTCTTTTCTTGTAACACGACAAGAATGTTCATTTCATTTCATATAATCACCAGATTTTAAAGGGTATTTTTTCCCCAAAAAGATTCATCTACCTCAATATATATGTAAGGGAAAGATTTCCACACACTCTTGTTTTACCAACACACAACTATTCAATATTCATATCAAGAGTGAATTAAATACTCATCCACATCAAAAATCAAAACTAGCGTATGCAAGTCTCTGTCGCTCACTCTGGAAGCTTATCATCCATTAAAACTCTCCCTCTTCTCGCAAACCACATTGTAATAAAACACCTTTTTCATCATGCAGTCCGTAACTAGTTAAGTCACAGAAAAATAAACTTTTTTTTCTGAAGACCACTTCCTTTTACACTCACTTCTTCTATTCATGTTTTCCGACAGCATTTCGTTTTGCTACCCTATCAAGTCATAGGATAACAGAACACAACAAATACTTTCCTTTTCTAAACAAATCCTTCACAAGTGCGCTGAGGAAGTTTCAGTCGCTCCTAAACGGGAAATACGGTTTCGGTTTGCTAATAAATAAATATTGAATGATAAATATCTGACTGCCACCAAAACAAATTGGAGTTCTCTCTTCGGCTTCTGGGCAGTTGCGTTGCCGGAATCACTGCAGAGACTGCCCTAACCGTTTCAGCTCACCCGGCTTTCACAGAGTGCAGGTGAACAGCGGTCAGGTAAACTTTTCAACCGGCTTCCGGACCACTACCTTCCGGTTAGCACGGTTGCATGAAAATTTGTGACTGGACGGGAAAAGGTCCGTCACAGTCACTGGACACACCATAAAAGCTATTGGGTTGTTGCTGCTATTGTTTAATCGTTTGTTTATGGACACATCATCAATCACACACACACACACACACACACACACACACACACACACACAAACACACACTAACACACTAACAACACACACACACACACACTAACACACACACACACACACACACACACACACACACACACACACACACACAATCATGTACGTAACAACTAACACAGACGCACAGACCAGAGACACACACACACACACACACACACACACACACAAACACACACAAGAGATGTAGAAGAGAGAGAGAGAGAGAGAGAGAGAGAGAGAGAGAGAGAGAGAGAGAGAGAGAGACAACAGAAACACACACACACAGAGAGAGAGAGAGAGAGAGAGAGAGAGAGAGAGAGAGACTGGCACGAGAGAGCAGAGAGAGAGAGAGAGAGAGAGAGAGAGAGAGAGAGAGAGAGCAAAGGAGGAGAGGAGGAGGAGGAGGAGGATGGAGTGAGGAAGGCGAAAGCGAAGTAAAGAGGACGACAGTTCCAATTATTCATCCTAATCTTCCTCCGCTTTGGAGCCGAGTGATGTGCATGGCCCGTTTACATGAATGGGATTTTCCTCTCTGCGCCAGTT
>JADBJO010003218.1:48631-66131 GCA_016801955.1 Conus betulinus
GGTCCTGAACCAAGGTATCAGCCCTGGTATGTATCACCAGACCACCGTTCAGGAACGTGCAAACAACGTCATGACTTTCACTCTGTGCAGTGTTTTTCCTCCGTCGTCTCCTCTTCCGGGTTGCTGGGTGTGTCACTGGCTTCAAATGGGAGAGGGAAGGATGGCGGGAGGGAACGGGTGAAAAAAAAAATGGAGCAGCTAGTATTTCGGCCCTCCAGTATGGTTAGGACGGTAGTGGAGGCAAAGTGGGGTCGCTGGTTTTTTTTGCTTCCAAGTCGATTGGCTGATGAAACCAAAGAGATTATAGAAAAGCTCTCGTTTAGTTGGAGAGTGGGCGGTTAAGCGTTTGGGCTTCTGTTTTAGAAGCCGTTTGATAGCTAGTATCCCTCCTTCCCCCCCCCCCCCTCCTGCCTCTTTCTCTCTTTTTAACCTTTCACACACACACACACACACACACACACACACACACACACACACACACACACACACACACATAAATGCGCGCGCGCATACACACACACACACACACACACACACACACACACACACACACACACACACACATTTCACGACGGGCATTTCAGTAAACTGCAATGACTGACCAACATCTAAACGAAATACATCTCACGGGCAGAAGTTTCAGTCAAACACATCTGACCAACCAAAGTTTCAAATCAACACACCTGACTGACAGATAATTCAATCAAATGCATCTCACTAGCCGACACTGTTACTGAACACACACGTCACCGTTTACCATTTCAACTGAACACAACTTGAAACTGACTGAGTGACAGTTCGGTCGATCGTGACAGACAGAGCGCCATGTATGTTCATAGCAACTGATTGAGCGATATTTCTATATCTGTTTCTTGCGATCACCTACCCTGCATTTCCTCTCAACACAACTGAGTGTTTCTCTCTGTTGCTAACAACTAGCTGAGCAATATTGACGTTAATCACAAGTAACTGAGAAGTATTTCTGTTGAAGACAATTAATTGAATGACATTTCTCTTGAGGGCAACTGACAGAGCGACATTTCTGTCCATCACAACTGAGAGCCGACGTTTCGATGAAGCCCCATTCTCTGGATGATTTTTTTTTTCTCTTAAACCTATCTGTCGGAACAATTTTGTATCAGCCCTATCTCTCTGAATGATTTATATATCACTTCTCTCTCCGAACGATTTGTATCAAAGCTATCTGTCTGAGCGATTTTGTATCAAAGCTATCTGTCTGAACGATTTTGTATCAAAGCTATCTGTCTGAACGATTTTGTATCAAAGCTATCTGTCTGAGCGATTTTGTATCAAAGCTGTCTGTCTGAACGATTTTGTATCAACCTATCTCTCGGAACGATGTTATACCGAACTTATCTCTTGATTGATTTCGCCATCAAACCTAACTCTCTGAATCAGTTTTCTGTTGAACCTGTCTTTCTGAACGATTTTGTATCAAACCTGTCTCTCTGAACGATTTTGTTATCAAACCTATCTCTCGGAACGATTTTGCTATCAAACGTTTCTCTCTAAATGGTTTTGGTATGAAACCTATCTCTGAACGATCTTGCTATCAAACCTATCACTGAATGAATTTGCTATCAAACCTATCTCTCTGAATGAATTTGCTGTCAAACTTTCTCTCTGAATGATTTTGCTATCAAACCTTTCTCTCTGAATGAATTTGCTATCAAACCTTTCTCTCTGAATGAATTTGCTATCAAACCATTCTCTCTGAATGAATTTGCTGTCAAACCTTTCTCTCTGAATGAATTTGCTATCAAACCTTTCTCTCTGAATGAATTTGCTGTCAAACCTTTCTCTCTGAATGAATGAATTTGCTGTCAAACCCTTCTCTCTGAATGAATTTTCTATCAAAACTATCTCTCTGAATGATTTTGCTATCAAACCTTTCTCTCTGAATGAATTTGCTATCAGGCCTTTCTCTCTGAATGAATTTGCTATCAAACCTTTCTCTCGAATGAATTTGCTATCAAACCTTTCTCTCTGAATGATTTTGCTATCAAACCTTTCTCTCTGAATGAATTTGCTATCAGGCCTTTCTCTCTGAATAAATGTGCTGTCAAACCTTTCTCTCTGAATGAATTTGCTATCAGGCCTTTCTCTCTGAATAAAAATAAATGTGCTGTTAAACCTTTCTCTCTGAATGAATTTGCTGTCAGGCCTTTCTCTCTGAATGAATTTGCTGTCAAACTTTTCTCTCTGAATGAATTTGCTATCAGGCCTTTCTCTCTGAATAAATGTGCTGTCAAACCTTTCTCTCTGAATAAATGTGCTGTGTCAACCTTTCTCTCTGAATAAATGTGCTGTCAAAACTTTTTTTCTCTGAATAAATGTGCTGTCAAACCTATCTCTCTGAATGAATTTGCTATCAAGTCTATCTCTCTGGACGATTCTGCCATTAAATCCAGCTCTCTCAACGTTTTTTTTTTTTTCTTATTAAATCTGTCTGGCTGGCTGATACTTTTTTTCCGAATTCTCTTTCTCACCTACAGTTCTGTTTAATCTATATTTCTGAAAGAAACATTCATTACATTCATCTGTCTTACCTACACTTTCAGGAAAAGACCATGTTGCCGGATGACATTGTCAATCAATTACCTCTTTGACCTGAATGTCTAATGAACCCATTTCATTGATTGACGTTTCTTATAACTCATCTCTCGGACCTACATTTCAAACAAATCCACCTCTCTGACCCAACTCTCTCTCTCTCTCTCTCTCTCTCTCTCTCTCTCTCTCTCTCTCTCTCTCTCTCTCTCTCTCTCTCTCGCTCGCTCGCTCGCTGCCTGACATTTCTGGTAAACTCATCTCTCTGACCTGCAGAACGATGTGTAATAATCAGCATGATTCTGAACGACATTTCTAATAAATCCACCTGTCTGAACTTCATCGCTTATAAAACCTTTATTCTGACCTCCATCTCTTGTAGAACCTTCATTCTGACCAACACCACCTTTAATCCATCTCTCAGGTTAAAAAACTCTATTCTAACCATCTCTCTGACTTTATGTCTCTTAACTCTTTTACTTAACATCTCTAGTTTAACCTTTTCTCTGATTAACATCTCTAGTTTTTGCAATCTCGCTGATTTAACATCTCTACTTCAACCATCTCTCTGACTTAACATCTCTACTTTAACCATCTCTCTGACTTAACATCTCTACTTCAACCATCTCTCTGACTTAACATCTCTACTTTAACCATCTCTCTGACTTAGCATCCCTAGTTTAACTATTTCTCTCACTTAATTTCTCTGGTTCAAGCACCTGTCTGACTTCACATCTCTAGTTGAACCATCTCTCTGACTTAACATCTCAGCTTTAACCATCTCTCTCATTTAACATTTCTAGCTTTTACAATCTCTCTGATCTACCATCTCTACTTTAACCATCTCTCTGACCTAACATCTCTAGTTTGAAGATCTCTCCCTGATTTAACATCTCTAAGTGTAACCATCTCTCTGACTTAGCATCTCTAATTTAACATCTCTCTGACTTAACATCTCTAGTTTGACATCTCTCTGACATAACATCTCTACTTTAACCATCTCTCTGACTTAACATCTCTAAGTTTAACCATCTCCCTGACTTAGTACCTCTAGAGATTAGCCATCGCTGCGACTGACCTACTGTTCAATCCCAAATGAACACGAGTCCTATCAGAAAGAGCCGTGAGGAATGAGTTCCATTCACGTGTTGGCAGAGGACGGGGATGGAATGGCTGAAGCTGGCTCCCAGAGAGTGGACAGTGGCTGGCGGCCCACACCTCGCCGTGTTTTGTTTTGCTTCCCCTGGTTGGCAGTGTCTGGATCTGTCTGACTGTCTGTGTGTCGGTCCGTCCGCCTGCTTCTGCTACCCCCTCCTTCCGCGAGGTCGTGTGTGTGTGTGTGTGTGTGTGTATGCGTGTGTGTGTGTGCGTGTGCGTGGAAGGTTAAGAGAGAGACAGAGAAAGCGAGGGAGGTAGGGAGTCTAGCTATCGAACTTCTACTACACGGAAGTCCAAACGCTTAATCACCCCTTTGTCAGGAAACCAACGCTTTTTACGTTCTCTTTAAATTCACCACCCAATTCTGCCGGAGCTAGGAAAACCTACCAATCCACTTGCCTCCCCACCCCACCCACCCCTCGCCTCCCCACCCCACCCACCCTCGCCTCCCCACCCCATCCACCCCTCACCACCTGAAAACACTGGAGGATCAGACAACCATCTGCTCCCCTTCCGACCCCTCACCCCCACCCCTACCCCCAAACACACACTCCCCATTCAAGATTTCAAGCCAGTGAGCTACCCAATAAACAGATAGAAAGGAGACGACAAAGGAATGTAAAGGCGAATACACTTCAAGCCATGACATTGTTTTTCTCTTTCTTAAGGGTTATCTGGTGATACATAGCAGGGCTGATACCTTGGTTCAGGTGGCATTCGGTGGTTCCGTGTTCGCATCTTCAGTTATGAAGCATAAACTGCATGTTACCATAGGCGCCCTCTCTTCCCCGCCTACCTCCATACCTTACTTCGGCCCATAGCTCAAGGGTGAGCATAGGCCATCGACAACACTCCGCCATCGCACTCGGTTCTGGGCTGCTCGCTGAATGTCTGTCCAGTTGGTCCCCTGCCTCTTTATCTCTGGCTCAGTGTCTCGCCTCCAGCTGCTGCGAGGTCGGCCTCTCTTCCTTTTCCCCTGCGGGTTCCATGTCAGGGCTTGGCATGTGGTGCCGGATGCTGGCTTCCTGAGAGTGTGTCCAATCCAGCCCCCCACTTCCTCCGCAGAATCTGCTTGGCCACTGGTTCCTGTCCTACTTGCTTCCATAGATCTTTATTGTTGATTTTTTCTGGCCATCTGATTTTGAAGATGCACCTCAGACAGGTGTTGATTAAAGTCTGAATTTTTTTGTTGTATTGCCTTGGTCATTCTCCAAGTCTCGCGCAGCCGGAGAGCAGAACCGACTTCACGTTCGAATTGAAGATGCGCAATTTTTGTTGTCCTTCTGACCTCTCCTGAGGCCCAGATGTTCTTTAACATGATGAATGATGCTTGCGCCTTGCCTATCCTGGCCATGATTTCACGGTCGGTGCCCACTGCTTGTTAACTACGCTTCCCAAATAGGCAAAGGAATCTACTTTCATGATGGGCTCGCCTCCAATTGTGACTAGGCTGCTGCCTGTGGTGTTGATCTTCATCAGCTCGGTCTTCGTCTTGTTTATTTTGAGCCCTGTTCCTGCTGATGTTGTCTCAAGGCGGATGGTCTTGTTCTGCATCTGTCTGTGACTGTGGGAGAGGAGTGCCAGGTCGTCAGCAAAGTCAAGGTCATCTAGTTGCGTCCAGAGTGTCCATTGTATCCCATGGTTCCTGCCTGTTGTTGTGGTCTTCACGATCCAGTCGATGACCAGGAGGAAGAGGAAAGGTGACAACAGACATCCCTGGCGTACTCCTGTCTTCCCCTCAAAACCGTCTGACAACTGGCCTGCTTGAGCCACCCTGCAGTCCATATCCTGAGAGGTGCACCGGATGAGAGAGATGATCTTCTCTGGTATTCCAACCTCCATGCCTTACTTTGCAAGACATTGGGAGATATCACACACACACACACACACACACACACACACACACACACACACACACACGCACGCACGCACGCACGCACGCACGCACGCACACACGCACGCACGCACACACACACACACACACACACGCACACGCGCGCGCGCGAGCATGCGAATAGGGCTTGCATAAAAACTTTGACAATGAGAGTTTAACCTCCACCCTCACCCCCCTCCTTAGGCACTCCTTCCTACCCCGCTTTCTGCAAGAATTTGGACTCTCTCTCTCTCTCTCTCTCTCTCTCTCTCTCTCTCTCTCTCACACACACACACACACACACACACACACACACACACACACACACACACACACACACACACACACATTCACACACACACACACACACACACACACACACACACACACACACACACACACATTCACACAGACAGACAGACAGACAGACACACACACACACACTCTCACACACACACACACACACACACACACACACACACACATACACACACACACGCGCGCGGGCGCGCATTGTATGAACTTTTTGTGGAAGAGAGTCCTTCGCATCCCCCCCAACACCCCCTTTCCTCCTCCCTGACGTCCCCCCCCCCCTCCCCCCCTTCTGTACGCTACCCGCTTTTTATTGAATTTACGGAATAAACTACATTCATGTTTTTTGTCAAAATGCTCAGTTCCGGCTGGCCTCTCCAACACCAGTCATCTTCCGACGCCACTGCCACCGTTTCTACAGACACAATACATCACTTCCATTGACCCTGCAGGGTGACTGACCTCTGGAAGGCCTTACACCATCTGCACGTGGTGCCAACGTTCTTTTTGTACATAAGATCTTCCAAGATGAATCATTTGCAGCTTAAAAGTGGGTGAATAAATGAATGAATGAATGAATGAATGAATGTGTGTGTGTGTGTGTGTGTGTGTGTGTGTGTGTGTGTGTGTGTGTGTGTGTGTGTGTGTGTGTGTGTGTGTGTGTGTGTGTGTGTGTGTGTGTGTGTGTGTGTGTCTGCGTGCGTGCGTGCGTGCGTGCGTGCGTGCGTGTGTGTGCGTGCGTGTGTGTGTGTGTGTGTGTGTGTGTGTGTGTGTGTGTGTGTGTGTGTGTGTGTGTGTGTGTGCATTCCAATTCCTAGCTCTGCTGTCAACATTCCACCCACATCAGCTATGTTATTATAGACTAGGACAAATTTTAGGAAAAAAAATATATATATATATACACCCAGATATTTCTGTTAGGAACTGTCCGACAACACTTTCTAATGGATTTGGGTGTATTGAATCCATTTCTTTTGTCTGACAAGACTGAAAGCCCGGAATATGTGTTTTTTTTTTCAGAATGGCCGACAAACGAAAGTACGGAACCGGTTGATTCAAACACATCTTATCTGCTTATGTTTTACACCTCTTGTGCTAAACTTTATTGTGTTTTTTTGGTAATCTTCTATCGGTATAAATCTGTTTCAGCCATTTGATTTAAATTATTTTGAAATAAGTGTCAAAAACAGTATTAAAACACTAAGAAGTAAGAAAGAAACCTTACAGTGGCCTCATACCTTCACACTTTGACCGAAATTGAATGTTTCTACAAAGACTTAGCAGCAGTCTGAAGACTGTGTCACAGATGAGACGTCAGAACAAAAAAAAGTGAAGAAATGACACGCACTGAATGCAAGTCCCAGGAAAGAATGTTGAGCGTTGCACAGGATTTGGTGTATAATGTGAGTGGTGGTACACACTGGACCCCAAAGCACCTTGGTCTGGGCAATACTGTCCATCAGGCTGCTAGGTCAAAGGAGTTGGTTCATCTCTTTCACTGTGCTGGACACACGCTGAGTTACAACAGCATAAAGCAAATTGACACAGCACTGGCAGAAAGCACCCTCAAATATATGGATCCAGCAACATGAGTTGTGGTTCCGCCAAATCTTGTGCCTGGAAGATTTGTACACTTCACTTGTGACGATATAGACATCAATGATTTTCACCTTGGTGAAAAGAATAGTTTCCATGCCACTCAGTTGCTTGCTGCTTGGCAGAGAAGACCTGAAGGAGACATGGGGTAGGGGACACTTCAGCCTTCAACCAAAGACTCAACCCTTAACGTACCTGAGGCCATGGACAAAGCTTGTTCCTGCACAGATTATAGAAGGCCGTTCAGAACCTACAAATACATCTAACATCAAGCATGAGTGGTTCAATGCAACATCTGAAAATGAAAGTGCTGTTCAGGCCGTAGCAAAGGACATGACTTTAAACCTCATGCGCAGCAAGGGAGAAGGACAGTGAGACAGTCTGGACACAATTCAACCAAACTATCAGCACGGCTGACCCAGCAGTGACAAGCATTGGGTATATGGAGATTGGCAGTGAGACAGGCTGGACACAATTCAACCAAACTATCAGCACGGCTGACCCAGCAGTGACAAGCATTGGGTATATGGAGAAGGACAGTGAGACAGGCTGGACACAATTCAACCAAACTATCAGCACGGCTGACCCAGCAGTGACAAGCATTGGGTATATGTCCATCACACAAGCCCCAGGTCATGAATTGGACTCCCTCAACACTGTCATTCGGAGATGCAAGCACGTTGCTAACAAACTGGGGCAAAGCTATGTTGCGCTAACAATTGGTGAAGCCTTGTTCTGCAAAGTGATGAAGTTCAAATGGGCGAAAAAAGAATACCAGAACCTTCTGGTTGTCAGGCTTGGTGGTCTTCATATCTAACTAAACTTCATGAAGGTCACTGGAAAACACATGGAATGCTCAGGACTTGTGGAGCTGGAGTGTGGGTAGAAAATAATCTCCTTGGACCAAAGACCGCGGAACAAGTTCTGGCAGGAAAGTCGTACATCAGAGGCATGAGATCTCACAAATTGACTCTTCAAGCCATGTGGAGAATCCTGCTTCTTCAGCTGTTGCAGTTCATCAATGAAGAAAAGAGAGAACTGGAAGAGGAGATTGAAGATAATGTACAGAAGGACGACACAGACGCGATGTTGTCTCTTCTTGCTTGCAAGCAGTTCGGAGATCTTGTGGAAGACTTTGTTACATGCCATGGTGATGGCAACTTTCAGTGTTGGTGGACTTACATGCAAATGGTGAAAATCATGCTAATGTTCACCAGAGCAAGCAGAGATGGTGACTGGAAGCTGCATCTGCACGCATTCACATAATATATGCTCCCATATATGATGCGATATGACCTCACTAACTATGCATGCTGGGCTGTGTGTACGTGAGAGAAATGCAGCAACTGCCAGAAGAGGTCAAAGCTGAATTTGAAGCTGGACATTTTGTGGTGAAACGTGGGAAGCAGCCTTTCAACCAAGTTGATCCAGATCAAAGCCAGGAGTGGCTCAATGGGACAGGGGAAAAGTGTGACGGTGTGTGGGTATCACAAAAACACCATCAGCTTTGAGCAGATGGACGCTGTCCTCCAACATGCCATCCCCACATTTCCTGTGAAACCAGAGAAGCTTTTGAGACTGGTCTAGAGGATACTGTCAACCATAATGAGTGCAAGAGCGGAAGAAGAAGACAAGACAGAAAAGATGAAGATAGTGTGTTCACTACTCTGAAGAACTGCAAACTGTTCTCCACCGATGTTCCTGAAGAACGGAAAAACATTGCAACCAAAGATCTCACCCACAAGAGCATTGACGAGGACTTATTAACTGCACAGCAGAAAGGTCAAAATCAGTTGAACACGTTTGTTGATGAGAGGTTGCTCCCTCATGCTGAAAAGAAGATAACGTTTCGGGATACCTTGACAAAGAACAAGCCACTAACTTTTGCAAGTCTGTATGAAGTAAGCCAGAAGAACGTGCACAGTACCAAACAGAAAACAATAAAGACGGACAGAAAGATTGTTCAGAGATTGATCACTGCCTATGAGGCAGGACAGAACATTGACATCTCCATGGATTTAAAACACGAACTGATGCCAGTACCCTCTGCACTAGCAGAGATTAATGGGACGCTACGTTCTGGTTCAAACGCGCTTCTGCTTCAGGCACTCACTCGTTAAGTACCCTGTCCACCAAACCTAGATGAGGCTGATTTTGGTGACAATGCCACACTTGTTGATGGACAGGCACTCTTCTGCAGCATTGGGAAAAACCCCAACAAGCGACTACATTTGAAGACCTGGCAGAGACGTTTTCATCAATACTCTTCATCAAGCTAGGCGAGGTTTCAAACGCATTGATGTAGTTTTCGACAGATACAACCAGACTTCCATCAAAACAGAAACATGGAGAAGACGAGGGTAAAGATTCTCAGCCAATCAGAAATAAACACTGATGAAGGCAGAAGCGTGCCCCTACCAGCAAAGTGGGAGAACTACATTTCTCACCCTGATAACAAGGCTGATCTGGCGAAGTCTCTGTCAAGACAGATGATACTGCATGCTCCAGCTGACCAAACTATTGTTGCAGGTGGTGGCTTCAGTGATGTCACACAGGTGGAGTCTTCAAACCCCAATACAGATGTACGTCCTCTGGAGGCTTCACACGAGGAGGCTGACACCAGGGATAATCCTGCACTGTGTACACGGTGAGGCTGAGGCAAGCAGCATTGTTGTGTCCTCCAGGATGTTGCAGTTCTGCTGCTGGTGGATTTTCATCGCATCAAGTGTCCCAAAGTCTGGATAAAAGCAGGCACTGCCAAATCCAGAAAACACATCCCCATCCATGCTGTTATAGAAACCACAGCCATTGAAAGAGATAAGCTCCAAAACCTTGCTGGATTTCACGGGCTGTGACACAACGCCGTACTTTGCTGGACATAGTAAGACAACTTGCCTGAAGGTTTTCCTGCAGCAACCTGATCTGTTGAGTTCACTGGGAAAAGAAATTGTCACAGACGAGACACTGCGAGATGCTGAAGCCTTCATTTGCAGTATGCATGGTGTAAAGCACTGTGACTCGGTGAACATGGCTCGGTCAGTCCTGTTTCACAAAGCCGATGCACCACAAACACTGCCTCCAACGCGTGATGCCGGGCACACTATCATACAGCTATCTGGCTACATGCTCACCTGCAGCACCCCTGCCTCTACCCGCCAGAAATTACGGGCTGGAAACTAGAAGGCGGCACCTTGATTCCTGTTCTCAAGTCACTCCCATCAGTTCCTGAGGCATGCACTGATGTGATCCTCTGTGGATGCAACAAGCAGTGCACTAGGTCCTGGTGCAAGCGCAGAGCAGCTAGTCTTCCTTGCACAGTAGCGTGCAAGTGCAGTACCAACCATGTTTGTTACAACAAATGAAACGAAGTGTATGAGTTTTTGACAGTAATTGTGACGTAAATAATGAGCAAAAATTATGACTATGATTTTTTACAGATTCGTTTGGCTGGCTTGAATCAAAATTTACAATAATATGGAAGAATTTCACTAAAGAAAGCAAAAACGATTGAAATTATTGGAGAAGTACCAATAGATTTGATTTACTTATAATGACCCATTGACTACAAACACCAAGTCCTATCAATATTCTTCTCCCTTTCTTTCAATCCCTCCTCCTTCCCTCATCGACACCCAAGTTCCTCTTGAAAGTACAGAAACAGCTATTTCTGATAGGCTGTGAATGTTTTGTTTCTAATGGTAAAGAATCATTGACTGTAAATAACTCAAGAGTTCTTGAATGCTCTCTCTCTCTCTCTCTCTCTCTCTCTCTCTCTCTCTCTCTCTCTCTCTCTCTCTCTCTTTACCTATTTCGTCAAACAAAAAAAAATGTTTTTGTTTCTAATTAACAGAGTTCTTTTGTTGTTTGTTTTTTTTTACTTAAGGCAAGGTTAGGAGAGTGAACTGTGGCTCCGTTTGATTTTGTTTCTAACTGCTGCATGTTGTATTGGCTTGTCGTTTTGTATACTTATGATTAAAAAATTTGTTGAACATGTTACAAAAAGGAATAAGGTATGTTTTGTTCTTTTAAACATAAACTATAACAATAATTAGTCAATAACAAAACTTTTTGTGGCAAAAACAATGGAAGTTTGGTTACAGAATCCTTATGTCAGTATTTATGGCAGCCATTTGAATATTTAGTTTTAGTGCAACAACTATGCCTTTGAGAGGTTGTCAGACAACAAAACTGAAAACAGCATGGTTACATTCTTTAAAATCAGTTGTCTGACATTTCCTAACATCATTTGCCACCTACTTTTTTTTTTTTTGGCCTTTTAGTGAAATTTGTCCTAGTCTTTTACGTTCGTGTCTACGCATTTCACATAACTCAGTCAGGAATTAGATCTTATTTGGGGTGGGTGAATAGAGCAAGGTCCCTTGAACATGCGGAAGCTTTTAACCAAATGACTAAAGAGTGGGTGAAATGAAAGCCTGAGAATTCCTCTCTCTCTCTCTCTCTCTCTCTCTCTCTCTCTCTCTCTCTCTCTCTCTCTCTCTCTCTCTCTCTCTCTCTCTCTCATGTTACACGCAAAGGAAGACGGAAGAAGAATGGAAAAGAAAGTGGCGCACGCACATCATAATATTGACATTCCTGCCTCTTTCACAGGAGACCAGACATCTTTCTATGAGCGTTGCTCTTTCGCAGCACTCTCTCCCCAACAGGATTTGTATGTCCGCTTCGACATGGTCTCCTTTCTCAGCGTGTCCACACACACCTCCATCCTCTCTCCCTTTTCCCTTGCCCTTGTTCCAACATGCCCCATTCCCAGTGAAAGCTAATACGAAGTATGATCTGTAGCAGCTCGGAATATGAACAGAGCTTTGTCACCTCCATCAAAGAAGTTTTGTTTCCATGTGTGTCATGTTTGTTTCATTTGTTGGTTGGTTTGGTTGACTGGTTACATGTCCACCAGGACGATTACGCATTCGAAAATTTGAATCGATTTTCAGCTAAGTCAGTGTTATGTTGGGATGTAGACCATGAAATAAATCAAATCATCGTGGTGCTAAATGGTCTGAAGATCTGAATCGATTTAATTCTCGTGGTTCATAGCTCAGCTGACTTACGAGGGGCTGTATGTTAAGCCTACGTGATTTGAACGGCTTTCTGCTGACAAGAATATTGATATTTCGTGTTTTCATGTCCTATTAATTGTGGTACCTAGGGAGTACCTAGGGAGTAACCAGTTATGACGTAGGAACCCCCATGAAGGAACATGAGTTAGTTGTCATTCATTAGCTGACTCACAGGGCTAATCCAGGATCCGTTCGACTGAACAGGATGTCTGCGCTCTTACGATGCTCTCTTGAGTTACGAATGTTTCAGAATTTGTTCATGAAAATCAAATGTACTCAAGAGGGGAAAAAAAAAAAAAACACACGTCTTTTATGTCATTACGCTCAGATAACTTGGACACCGGTACGATGGTAACGCTCACACCCTTTCTAACATGTGTCTTCAATTGCATTGATCACTCCAGACAATACCAAATGAAAGCGAGGCAAGCGGAAACACAATATCGAAAAGAAACTCTCAAAGTTATCAAAGTTTTCTCTCTTTTTTTACCCCATACGATTTCAAAATTCCCGCAACTTCTTTTTTTCACACTTAACCAATCAATGTGTTGGTATATAGATATATCAAAAGAGGGCTGGTGGGTCTTTTCATGAAACAAATGTCTTCGTTTTTTCAGTACTCGTAATTCAGCAGAATCTTAGTAACACAAATTGATGTGCATTTCAAGTGAAGTCTTGTAGCAGAATCTAAGTAACACACATTGATGTACATTTCAAGTGAAGTCTTGCAGCAGAAATTAAATAACACACATTGATGTTCATTCCAACTGAAGTCTTGTAGCGGAATCTAAGTAACACAAACTGATGTACATGTCAACCGAAGACTTGTAGCAGAATCTGTGTAACACAAATTGATGTACATGACAACTGAAGTCTTGTAGCAGAATCTAAGTGACACAAATTGATGTACATGACAACTGAAGTCTTGTAGCAGAATCTAAGTGACACAAATTGATGTACATGACAACTGAAGCCTTGTGGCAGAATCTAAGTGACACAAATTGATGTACATGACAACTGAAGTCTTGTAGCAGAATCTAAGTGACACAAATTGATGTACATGACAACTGAAGTCTTGTAGCAGAATCTAAGTAACACACAATTGATGTACACGGCAACTGAAGTCTAGTAGCAGAATCTTAAAAAACAAGTTGATGTACATGTCAAATGAAGTCGTGTAGCAGATTCTAAGTAACACAAATTGATGTACACGATATCTGAAGTCTTGTAGCAGAATCTAAGTAACACAAGTTGATGTACATGTCAAATGATGTCTTGTAGCAGATTCCCAAGTAACACAAATTGATGTACGTGACAACTGAAGTCTTGTAGTTTCACAGCAGGGTGTGTGAAGCCGGAATCTCAAACAAGTTTTACAAAGAAACGTTATTGGTTTCGTAAGACAATAATGGAAAAACAGATCACAAAGCACGGCACATTTCAACCTATTAGGTCTTCCTCATCTAAAACAAACAACATTCGGGACAATGAAAATGAGGAACGAGCTATCACTTATTTCAGATACCGTGGTTCCCTTTGCAACGGTCTCGTTTTCATTCAACAGCCATTTTGTTCGGATGAAGAGAAGCTAAGTGGAAAGTGTTTCATTTAGCTCACTCTGAAGGCAATAAAATTGTCTTCAAAAACAAACAAAACCAACAAACCCCTAACACTGCCGCTACCGCTTGAAACGTGTCCACCTTCAAAGCTTCCCAGGGCTCACTCTATCACGTGTCCATGCTCAAAGCTTCCCAGAGCTCAACAGGTCACGTGTTCATGCTCAAAAGATCTGAACGGCGCGTTAAGCTAATGCTAAGATCAGTCGTCTGCAAAATGGTACTCACAGGGCCCTTCTTTTGATCCTCTTATCTTGTTTAATAATTCATTCATACGTCAGCTTTAAATGGTGCGCAGTGTGGTCTCAAAACTTAGTGGATGTGGTGTAGCGTAAATGGACCAGTCCGCACGCAGTGACACCTCCTCGATGAAACTGAAACAGAAGCAACTTGTGGTTGAGTGTGGTTAAGAATCAATTTTGATATAGAACTGGCATTATTTGTCACTAATAAACAAAAAAAAAAACAGTCGATGACTTTTAAGAAATTATCCTGTTTAGTAAATATTTTGTAAAAAATTAGAAAGAGAGGGGTTAGTTAACACCAAGGACACAGACAGACAGAGTACAGGACCAGACACAATGCATTTCGACCTCTTGGGGTCTCCTTCAGGTGAAAACGCACAATATTTACAACAGTGTCAAGAAGAACATGTAGCCAGCTTAATTTGGAGACGAACAGAAGCGCGGCTAAGTGGCTACGTGCTGTTTCTTGTCACTGTCCTAAATATTGTGTGTTTTCGCCTGAAGAAGACTAAGAGGACGAAATGCATTGTGCCTGGTTCTGTACTCTGTCTGTGTCCTTGACGGTAAGTAACCCCTCTCTTTTCAAATTATGCTTCATTTGCCGCCAAAATCAAGAAAATCAAGTCAAATCTCAAACATTTTTTCAATGAGCTGAAGAGCAAATATGAAATCAAAAACTGTATCCATTCCACAGAAATGTGATTCACAGAATTTCGTTAAAAGTGATATCGTACCAAAATCTTGTGGAAAGTAACAGATGAAAATAACGACGTATGGAAATGTTTAATACCTTCTGGCATGTCCCCGCAGATTACTGTACATGCATGAACTGGATATGAGAATTGTAATATTTCGATGTGTTGATAAAATGCATTGTACAGACTGAGTGTTTTTACCTTTGTTTGTTGTGAATATGTACTTGTGTGTCATGGTGCCAATCAGAAAAAAAAAAAAAAAAGAAAGAAACTTGTGTTTGAAGGTCGGCTGTGTCCAGTACTCACCCAATCTCCGATAAGGGGCTTGTTGGGGTAATACCAGTGGGTCACTGAATTTGGGTGAAGGTGTGACGCAGCCGCTAGTGACCAAAAGCCGGACTGCTGACCGGCTCCACTTTTCAAATTGTATGTACGCGTGGCTACTCGGTGGAGTTTGACCAGTGGCAATCCAAAATTGATAACCTACAGAATACGTTGCAAAGCACAGTGTGTTTCATTAATATAATGCACAGAAAAATGCATTAAGATTAGTTCATCAAATACAGAGTATTTAGGTGATGCAATGCACAAAAACAATGCAAAAAGGATAAGTTTGAAATACAGTGTATTTGATGATCCAATGCACACAAAAAATACATAAAGGTTAGTTTTTAATGCAATGTATGTTGGTGGTACAATGCATAAAAACAATACATAAAGATTGGTTTTAAATACAACGTTTTTCGGGGATACAAAGCACAAAACCAATACATAAAGCTTAGTTTTAAATACAATGTATTTTGGTGATACAATGCACAAAAACAATACATAACGCTTAGTTTTGAATACAATGTATTTCAGAGACACAATGCACACAAAAACAATACATAACGCTTAGTTTTGAATACAATGTATTTCAGAGACACAATGCACAAAAACAATACATAACGCTTAGTTTTGAATACAATGTATTTTGGAGACACAATGCACAAAAACAACCCGTAAAGATTGGTTTCAAGGTAAGGTGACTGAGGGAACTGAATCAAATTTAAAAGAAAAAATTTATATTCCGCTAGACAAAAAAAAAAATAGCAAAGAAAATACGAAAACAAAACAAAACAAAACAAAACAAAAACAAACAAAAGCACGAAGCGTTTAGAACTCCTTGGTCTTCTTCGGGCAAGAGTAGCAACATTCAGGACAACGAAAACGAAGAACGAGCTGGCACTTTTCTTATGTCTCCCACTCTGTCTGTAGAGCCACTATTTATACTGCAACTGTTATCGTCAAAGCATTGCAATAATCGTCTCGTCATTGTTCGTATAATATTTCCATTATCATCAGCAGCAGCAGCAGCAGCAGCAGCAGCAGCAGCATCGCAATCATTATTATGTCAATTCATATAGTCTCCTTCTCAGTATCCTCGTCTTCATTCAACGTCCATTGTGCGACGTTTGAGAAGAGAAGCAATTACTCGTGCTTCCTGTTCATTTCCTGAAGAAGACCAAAGAGGTCGAAACGTGTCGACTTTTGTCTCGTAATTTGTTTGTACATTTGTTCAGCAGAAGAATAAATCTTCTTTTAAGTTTGTTACAATGCATTAAAAGGTGAGGAAGAGGAGGGGGAGAAGGAGGAAGACGACAAGGAGAAGGGAGAATAACAGCAATAGCAGCAGATCCAGCAGCAGCAGCAGCAGCAGTAGCAGTAGTAGTAGTAGTAGTAGTAGTAGTAGATGTAGTAGTAGCAGCAGCAGCAGCAGTAGTAATAGTAAAAATAGTAGTAGTGGTGGTGGTAGTACTGGCACTAGTAGTAGTAGCAGCAGCAGCAGCAGCAGTTGTAGTAGTAACAGAAGCAGTAGCAGCAACAGAAGTAGCAGCAGTAGTCGAGTCTCTGACCCTAAGCTTTACTGGAGCTAGGATGGACACTGGAGGAGCCAGGAAGCTTCCCCAGCCCATCGCTCTCATCCACGTGCACCAGCAGGCTCACGGGGCTGTGTAACCAAAAAAAAAAATCCATTAATCAGTCACTGATGGGTGATGACCATGTGAGAGCGGAACATTCCCAGCGGCACTAAAAGTGGAAACTGGCCTGCCAGCACCAGTGGGTGCAGAACTTTACTGACCACTAGAGGGCCTTCACGATGCTGCAGCCTTTACCAGTACCTCCAGGATTCCTGCCTGAGTGAATGGAGAAGAAGATCTTCCTATGGTGCTGTTGATCTCACATGATCATCACCCATCAGTGACTGATTAATGGATGGATGTTTTTTTTTTCTTCAGCGTATATATATATATATATATATATATATATATATATATATATATATATAATGAAGGTAAACCCTGGAATACGCTGG